>WNWK01022868.1:0-31869 GCA_009830355.1 Cherax destructor
GAAAAAAATAGAAGTTCAATGAAGAAAATTTCATTTACTCTGATATGGAAAACTTGAGAAAATTAAAACTGTATCAGGTATAAAACAAATTCCACCAAAATGGCGGAAAACAAATGTGAAGGACCTAGGAGGATAATGTCAAAGGATCTCACCTTCAAAGACTACAACATCTATCTCCCAATCTGCTGGGAAAAAATGATAGGATGGATAATGAGAACCTTAAAACTAGTGATGAAGCCCATGATTATTCTCTTCAAATTGCTTGCTCTCTCTAGGCTGGAATACTGCTGTACACTAACAGGCAGGCACAGTACGATCAAAACCTAAATTACGGGAAGTTTGAAGTCCCTTTATTTGTATTCCCTAGAACCGGGAGAAAGATACATGATAATATCCCTTGGAAAATCCTAGAGGGATTAGTACCAAGTTTGCAAAAAATCACTCCCTATGAAAGCAAAAGACTCGGCAAGAGATGCAACATCCCCCCAATAAAAAAGCAGGGAGCCACGAGTACACGAAGAGAAAAAGAATAAGTGTCAGGGCCCAAGACTGTTCAACTGCCCCCAGCACAACAAAAGGGATTCCCGCCCTGGCTGTCTTCAAGAAGGTACTGAACGGCACCTAAAGTCGTACCGTCAGCCGGACTGTGGTTCCACTTCGGTTTACGTGGGCCGTAGTAACGCCTGGTTGATGGCCCTGATCCACCACGAGGCCTGGTACCGACCGGACCGGGGGCGGATCCCCGAAACCCTCTCCAGGTATCCCAGGTGTAAACGTGCTTTTTACGTTCTTTTTATCATAGTGCATCATATATCCACTGAGGCTTTTACTGCATTCCAGTGACATTCAGTTTCATTATTTACTTTCCGAATGTTATTTCTAATCTGGATACATACATATCAAAATTATATTTTACATTTTCCTTCAGGGTGCTTTTCTTGGCTAACTTATCAAAGTTTGACGCAGCCCATAACAATTGTACATTAATTCCTTTTCCCGGATTTTTGAGTATCTATACCTGGCTTCTCAATGAGCATGTTGTTAGAGTTATTATGTGAGTCAAGAGTCTTCAGTGATGACATAGAATCAGTAATAATCATAGAGTCAAGCTCAGTGTCGTAAATTAACATTAGCGCCATTAGGATAGCAAACAAATCAGTTTGCAACGTAAACGCCCAGTTCTTGTGCCTACGACAACACATCTCCCAGGGTTCTTATCTAAGAATGTAGCACCAAGACAGGTGCAGCCTTGCCAACACACTCTTCCTTAGATCCATCAGTGTATTTATTTTGATATACTTTCTAACAGTTAAAAGAAAGTTTCTTCTTGAGCAGTTGCCTTTCAAGTGATTTATGTAAGGGATTACTAGTAGAGCTTCTTGGGAGGGTCTTGCAGGTCTTGGGAGGGTCTTGCAGGTCTTGGGAGGGTCTTGCGGGTCTTGGGAGGGTCTTGCAGGTCTTGGGAGGGTCTTCAGGTACGTGATATTAAATGAACACAACTTTCATGGAAAGTGAATTTTCTTATTGTTTACTGCGATACAGTTTGTGCAAGTTATAAAACTTAACATAATTACATGTGTTGTCAACATATTTAGATCTATGTGTATTTACTTCTAGACATTTAGTAAGATTTGCAGTGAAAGTGTCTGGTTTATTTCTTAACATTCTAATACCAAGTACAGTGTGAACCTCAAGCTCCTTCATCATATTAAAACCAAGGTAGATTTAGTACAGCCAAGAATAATTCTGAGGGTTTTATTGTGTATTAGCTCCGAGTACCACAGAGAATTTTTTAGATAATATTAACATTGGCGCAGCATAATCATTTAAGATTTAATATGTACATTATTCTCACTATTCTCACATTACCACTATATGCATCCCATGTTATCTCATTAATGAATATTTAGAAAGCGCCCACAAAATCAACCTAACCTACAAAAAATCGAGCTAACAGACACAAAATCAAGAACCCATACAAAATCAAGCTAACCCACACAAAATCAAGCCAACCCACGCAATATATAATTTACAAAATAGGCAAATGAGTACAATTGGTAAAGTCCAGAATGAGAGGATATGACGTTCACGGATATTAATAAATATTTTATAATGAAATGATTTTCCCTATAATATAATCTGATTTAGTTTCATAAAATATTAAAATAATGCTAAAAGCTGAGTGTATCTCATTATTTTTCAAATATCAGCTCAGGTAGACATTTTCACAAAAATATTATAGTTATGAAAATAGCCAATTTAAATTCAAAGCACAAGTCAATCACCAGCCTGATACGCCAGTAATTGTTAGTGTTATTTACACAAAGTGTGATTCTTGGCTGGGTCAGCGATGGCTGGGTCAGTGATGGCCGGGTCAGTGATGGCCGGGTCAGTGATGGTCGGGTCAGTGATGCCCGGGTCAGTGTTGGCCGGGTCAGTGATGGCCGGGTCAGTGAGCTGGGTCAGTGATGGCCGGTCAGTGATGGCTGGGTCAGTGATGGCCGGGTCAGTGATGGTCGGGTCAGTGTTGGCCGGGTCAGTGTTGGCCGGGTCAGTGATGGCCGGGTCAGTGATGGCTGGGTCAGTGATGGCCGGGTCAGTGATGGTCGGGTCAGTGTTGGCGGTCAGTGTTGCGGGTCAGTATCGGTCGTGATACTAATATTATATTGTCTGGCCAACACTCACACTCTATGTATTATTAATTATTATTATTATTATTATTATTATTATTATTATTATTATTGTTGTTGATTTTTATTATCATCATTATTATTATTATTATTATTATTATTATTATTATTATTAAATTATTATTATTAATTATTATTAATATATTATCATTATTATTATTATTATTATTATTATATTATATTATTATTATTATTATTATTATTATTATTTTATTATATTATTTTATTATTATTTATTATTATTATTATTATTATTATTATTATTATTATTAAATTTCTATTATTATTAGTATTATTATTAATACTATTATTATTATTATTATTATTATTAGTATTATTATTATTATTATTATATTATTATATTATTATATTATTATTTTATTATTATTATTATTATTATTATTATTATTATTATTATTATTATTAATATTATTATTATTATTAAATTTCTATTACTATTAGTATTATTATTAATACTATTATTATTAATAATAATATTATTATTATTATTTTATTATCATTATTTATTATTATTATTTATTATTATTATTATTATTATTATTATTATTATTAATATTTGTATTATTATTAGTTGTTATTAATACTATTATTATTATTATTATTATTATTATTATTATTATTATTATTATTATTGTTATTATCATTATTTTATTATTATTATTATTATTATTATTATTATTATTATTATTATTATTATTATTATTATTGTTATTATCATTATTTATTATTTATTATTATTTCAATCAAAAAGCTAAACCCAAGGGTGATACAACTATAGGTTCTGTGTGGAGTGTTAAGACCAGGACAACACAGAGTGGGAGAGAGTTGACTGATCGTGATAAAGTCAGTCTTGGGAAAACATACAAGGCCGTATCCTATGATAACCTCTCCGATATCCTGTAGCTGAAGCTTCCTTTACCACCACCACAGTCACCACCACCACCACAGTCACCACCACCACCAGTCACCACCACCACCAGTCACCACCACACCACCACTACCACAGTCACCACCACCACCACACCCACCACAACCATCACTACCACAGTCACCACCACCACCACAACCACCACCACCACAGTCACCACCACCACCACCAGTCACCACCACCACAGTCACCACCATTACCACAGTCACCACCACCACCACAGTCACCACCACCACCACAGTCACCACCACCACAGTCACCACCACCACAGTCACCACCATTACCACAGTCACCACCACCACAGTCACCACCATTACCACAACCACCACCACCACAGTCACCACCACTACCACAGTCACCACCAACATCACCACACCACCACTACCAACCCACCACACCCACCAACCACCACTACACAGTCACCACCACTACCACAGTCACCACACCCACCACTACCACCACTACCAGTTACCACCACCACTACCACAGTCACCACCACCACAACCACTACCACAGTCACCACCACCACCACCACTACCACAGTCACCACCACCACAACCACTACCACAGTCACCACCACCACCACCACTACCACAGTCACCACAACTACCACAACCATCACAACTACCACAACCACCACAAGTACCACAGCCTCACAAACAACTACCACAACCATCACAAGTACCACAGCCATCACTACTACCACAACCATCACACCCACCACAGCCACCACAAGTACCACAGCTACCACAACCACCACAGTCAATAACCACAGTCACCACAACAACCACAGTCACCGGAGCCACCACAACTACCACAGCCACTACAACCACCACAGTCACTACAACTACCACAGCCACTAAATCACCACAGCCACCACAACTGACAGTAGCCACAACCACAGTCACCACAATCACCGAAACCATCACAGTCACCACACCCATTACAGTCACCAAAACCACCACAACCACCATCACCATAGCAACCACCACCATCATCATCAGTCACCACAACCACCAAAGTCACCACCACAATCACCCCAACCACCACAACACCACAGCCTTAATAACCACCACAACCACCCCAAACACCACAACCACCCCAACCACCATAGCCACCACAATCACCACTACAGAAACCCCAATCATCACAGTCACCACAACCACCAATTACCAAAACCACCACAACCACCAGAACCACCACAGTCACCACAATCACCAAAGCCACACAACCACCACAACCACAACAACCATAGCCACATAACCACCACAACCACCACAACCATCACAGCCACCACAACACAGAGCCACCATAACCACCACAGCCACCATAACCACTAGCCACCACAACCACCACAGCCACCACAACCACTGCAACCACTACTGCCACCACAGTCACCATAACCACTACAGCACCAATACCCAACCACTACAACTACCACAACTACCAAAACCACCCACAACCACCACAGTCACCACAGCCAACACAACCACCCAAAAGCCACCACAAATAACATCCCACAACCACCATCACCAGAAACTACCACCACTACAGTCACCACCACCACAACTACCACCACTACAGTCACCACCACCACAACTACCACCACTACAGTCACCACCACCACAACTACCACCACTACTGTGACCAACACCACAGCTCAAGCTGTAATATTAAAGGAAACATACGAGTCTGGAAATACTGCCCAGGCTCACAAAATACAACGATTTACAACTGGAATATACGAGGACCTAAAAGTGATATTATTAATACTTGGTCTCCGACCTGTTCGTAAAACTCCTGTATTTCTTTTATTGGATAGTCGTGACGAGGTTAACCAAACGAGGTCAAAGAATGGCAGGCCAGCAGTAACAGCCTGGTTGGTCAGGCCCTGATCCACCGGGAGGCCTGGTCGTTGACTGGGCGCGGGCGTTGACCCCGGAATGCCCTCCAGGTAGACTCAGGTAGGTGGAAAAGACAATATTCCAGGAAAACTCAATATACGACCTATGCCATGCTGCTTCCTCATGAGATATTTCGTCCACCACTGCATATACAGGTACTAAGAAGGTTTATAAAAGGTGTTGATGGTAAAGGTACAGGATTTCTTTAGGTAAGGGGAAAAAAATGGAGTAGTTTTAAGTGAGGCAGAAATTAATGTCGGGAAAATTTGTTGGTTTACAAACACGTGAATCATCAATGTGTTTATATTAGATAAAACACTTACATTTATCTCAGTAGAAGACAGATTATTTTGGTATCCAGTGAATGACAACTCTCATAAGATGCCCAGCATTTTGGGCAACATTTAGGATAATTATGAATTTATATAGACCAGTTTAATATTTTTTAAGAGTTTATACATTGTATTAACATTAAATAAAAATAAGAAGATAGATTTGAACATAATTACTGAAGAAAGCGATTATTAACATCTTTATTTACTACAAGTACATGTACAAGTATACAGTCTAGCTGACATCAATGACATACTACCATATAGAAAGCCCCTTGTTATGCAGAGCATTTCGGGTAAATTAGGTAAATTTTTGTCCCAGGATGCGACCCACACCAATCCACTAACACCTAGGTAACCATTTTACTGATGGGTGAACATAGACAACAGGTGTAAAGAAACACGACCAATGTTTCTACCCTGGCTGGGAATCGAACCGGACACCTCGCCATGTGAGCGAGGCTTTAACCACTAGGCCACGGGGCCTGGTTAGTTTAACTCACTTATGAACTAATAATATGTAATTTAATACAAAAAAAGAAAAACGGGAAAAAAGTACAAAAAGCAATGGATAAAAACTCAACAGCAAATTTCGAAAAGCGTTTGAATATTACTGTCATAAATCACATTAAGGAAAATAGGTGCTTTTTAACAATGGTTTTCAGTAAGAGTTTCAGAGCTGTGTTTATATTTGCATATATTATCCTGTATATATATAGTAGGCAGAGTGATGTGAGGTGAATATATGTTTAAACTTCTGATCATTCGTATGGCAGATTTTTTGTTGAGTTATTCATGGTTTTGGTGATGTGTTGGAGTATAAATACCATAGGTAAGATAAGGATAAGACAGAGAGTAGTGAAGAGTAAGTAATGCTGTCATGGACACATAGTAAAATATCTTAAACACAAAGTATACTGTTTTGGAGACCTTTGTTATATACCTGATGAGAGTGTTGAATTTTAAATTGCTGTCAATGTATTGTCCTAGAAATTTTTCTCATTTTTGTCTTACAATGAGTGATTCATTTATCATTATACTGAGACATTTCTAGACGTGTTTCCAAACATCATGTAGAAAGTCTTGTCAATATCAAGAGTGAGTCTAATGGTAGTCATACAATAGACATCTTGATCTCATCTTTGACAATTTGACTGAAACAGAATCTGAATGGGAGATGACAAAAATTGCTTCACTAGCAAGCAGAGCAGGTTCATTACCTGAGAAATACTGGGAAGACCATTGAAGTAAATTAGGGAAAACAGAGGACCCAGGACACTACCCTGAGTCATCCCTATGTTAACACATCGGGTTGATGGAAACATATTGACGTCTGTCGTTAAGGCAGGACTCATACCATAATCTTCTAGTTTAAGAATCGTGTCGTTGTGTCTACTGTGTCGAAAATTTTCCTATGGGTAGGAAAAGGCCATTGGATATTTGCATTTTTATCAATGCATCATTTGTATTTTTCCTATTGAAACCAAACTAGGAAATAAGAATTAAGAGAAGCACTATTAAATCAGTAGGAGTAATTATTCTTTGCTAGTGTGAGTAGTACTAAGTGAAGGTTCATATTACAGTTGGGTGGAGCTATGAGGCTGTGACTGTGGGAGGTGCTTCATGGAGGCCAGACTGTGAGGTCTGGCCTGGGTCACGTCATGAAGGCCAGACTGTGAGGTCTGGCCTGGGTCACGGTCATGGAGGCCAGACTGTGAGGTCTGGCCTGGGTCACGAGTATGGAGGCCAGACTGTGAGGTCTGGCCTGGGTCAAGTCACTCGATATATCGCACCTTCTTCCTTCTGCAGCTTTTGCCCCTAACAATAATTTGTCCATCATCTACAAAGCAGTGAAGTCAGTGCTCAGGCAGGGTCGTCTTAGCCTGAATAAAACCTTGATTGTATGAGTTTATTTTTTTCTGAGGGGGAGAATGTAACCAGACTAGTCGTTACCTCCAAGTTTACCTAACAAAACTGATACTTTGTTTTCTCTAGGGTCTCTTGTGATGTGAGCTTATCTTTTATCACTTGGAGGGTGGCATCCCGACAGGTATTTCAAGCAATAGATTATGAGAGCAGATCGTAGTTGATAACAACTGCAAGCTGCCGCTGTTGCTTTTGATCTGGCTGTTTGTGCATTTGATCACCTTGTTTGTTCAGGAGTTCAACAAACTCTGTTTCAGTGTGTTTGTTCCAGTTCATTTTTGTATGGTCAATGCTTTCATTTAGGAACCTTTTTTAATTATTGCAATTATTGCACAGAATCCCAAAAATCTCATCAATACCTAAACCCAATTTTTTTTATCCACTTTATCAGCTGAAGGAACCACGAAATGTATCTTTAACAGCGGAAAGCACTAAACCAGTATGGCTCACATATCGGCTGTAAAATGAGAGCCATTAGGATTGATCCAAGGAAGGGAAGGGTGGGTTCAGCACCTTGGAAAATGAGGCTCGAGATTTGTGCTGGCCGTTCGAGCATTGGGCAGCATTGATTCATACAGCATTATATGGGAAAGTGCAGCAATTTACAACTGGTTTAAGTGATGATTTTGCTAATTCAACACTGTGAAAGCAGCTGTACTCTGCACATATCAGTGTGTTCCCACCAAATAAAGGCGAGAATTTAAACTGAGCAAGCGTCAGTTGGGTAAGTCCCATGTGGACTTTGTTCATGGACAATTTAAATCATTCACTGAGTGGTACAAGTTCTCTGGTGTCTCTAAGTTCAGTGGGCTACTGCAACTGTTTTTATGGACAATCTTCTCGAATCAGTGTTTCAAGAAGACCATTCAGTAGCAACTGCTATGGAGGCCGCCAGACTTGCTGACACATTTGAGGTCAACCGTCCTGTCAAGCGGTTTCTTAACTGTTCTTCCCAGCGGTCTGGTATGGACAGAGGTCATCATGGACGGGCCTCTGAACTACTTCCGAAAGGGAAACTAGAGATGAGAAACGGCGTCTGTCTCAAAATCAGCATGGAGCAAGAGACAAGATTCCCAAGCCCTTCACCTATTAATACCACCGTTCATTCGCCACCCAGCTCTGATCGTGTGAGGGTGTGCGGTGCTCTGGCTGACCCTGGTGGCTCTTGGACAGCACTTTGGTTTTACCAACATGGCGGCGCCGGAGGAGACGGTTGAACACAGTTTGGTGGATCTGGTTACAGGAGTTATCAACCCTGCCACGGCCGGAACAATATTACCCACGATCCTACGAGATATTATGGACTTGATACAGCGGATTTGTATGGAGTGGCCTTAAACGGGATGAATAGAGTGTTTGTGAAACTTCAACGGCGGAGGTGTACGAACGGCTGGTGGATAAGCTTCAAGATAGTGTGTACACCGTACACAGGACTCCAGGTACGCTTGAAGGACGTCTCTAGGACATACACTTGAGTTCGAGTGAGGAATGTCCCATTCGAGGCCGATGCTGTGGACATCAGTGCAGTTTTGGGGGCGTATGGCGTCATACATGCAGCTACCCCTGGCAAGTGGAGTGAGGGCCTGCTGATGGGGCTCTTTGAGGGTCTTTCGCCTTGAAGATGATCTTGCGACATCCCATACCATTGTACGCCGTATTGCCGGATTTTAGACACAGGTATCGTCACCTACATGGGGCAACCCAGGACCTGTCGTCTGTGGGAATATGAACATGTAGGGGCCGACGCTTGAAGAGGTCGGGCCCAAGAATGAATGGGGGACATCGTGGAACGAACGTGACAGTGCAGAGAAATGTGCAGAGGAAGAGGAACAGTCGGAGAAACAACCAAAGTTGTGGGCGAGATAGTCGAAGGTGCAGAGGTGGTGTGTCAGACGATATCACAGGAAACGGCGCCATCGGTGGTTGAAGGTGGCAACCAGGGAGCCCTGTGGAGGAAGTGGCTTTGGAACAGGTATTAAGGGACATTCTGGACGAACCTCTACCGGTGTTAAGTGTCGAAGCCACTGATGGTATGGAAGACACTATGGATATGGTGGAGGGCATGGTGAATGCCAGTTTCAATGACCAACAGTTAGTGTTGGAGACAGTGCAGGCGGAGGTACATCAGATTGATAGTGCAAGTGGTGTGGAAGTTGTGCAGGGGACCCGCAAGAGGTCTGGCACACTGTCTGATTGTGATGACATGCTGACCCCGGCCCAGAGGATTTGCAAGAAACCTCTGGTGGAAGTTGCTAAGAAAGACTTGGGATTGGTGCAAGATCAGGGAATTAATAAGGGTGGGAAGTGGAAGGTGGGCAAATTGCAGAGTAAAGGGAAATCTGGGTCTCAATTTCCACCGAGGCCGAAGGGCAAACCTTTGTCTTTAATTTCAAGTGTTTAACGTTAAATGTAAATGGTTGGAGCAGATATTAAAAGAGCTTGGGTGGAGTGTACATTGAGCGGTATGGTGTGACTGTGGGGTTTTGCAGGAGCATAATTATAGATGTGGTAGAGATTTGGTATTGGATGGTTTTAGGTTATTTGCTAGTTCATCAAGCAGATTAAAGGGTGGGGTGGCGGTAGTGGTAGCTGTGTCAAGCCCATTCAAGCCTTTGCGATGGGAGGAGAGTGATGGGGGGCAGACTGGTGAGGGTGGAGGGAGAATGGGGGGTGAAGGTATGCTTTTTGGGAGTGTATATGCCGGCGGAGTCTTCCAGACAGGTGAAGGTGGATTTTGTGAGGGAGCATATGATTTACGCATGTAGGGATTTGCCTAGTGTAACCATAGTTGGGGAGATTTTAACTGTGTCATCAGGTAAAGGGATGTAGAGCCACGGGGAAAGGGTGCGTTTTGCAGGCTCTGAGGAATTACTTAGGTGTGTAGGTTTGAAGGATGTAATTGGAGTAGGAGGGGCGGGAGAGCATACATTTGTTAGACAAGGGTATGGGGCTAGGCTATATAGAATTTATGTAACGGGGAGTGTGGTGGTGGGTGGGGTTCAATATTTAGATGTGGGTTTACAGATCATCGGGGAGTGTTGGTGGAGGTGGAATGGTCGGTGTGGTGCGGTGGGGTAAGGGTATTGGAAATTAAATGTTCAGCTTTTGAGTGGTGAAGGTAGACGTGTGGAATTTAGTGATTGGTGGGGAGGGTTGTGGGATGGTAGGTTGCGGGGGGATGCTCTGGTGGATTGGTGGGCGGAGGTGGGTAAGAGGGGCATTAAAGCATACTATCAGAGATTGGGCAAAGAAGAGGTAGGATGGCATTATGGCATGCAAAACTAATTGGAGGGATTATTGACTGACTGTTACTTAAGAGAGGACACAGACTAACTGAGGAAATATGGACATTGAAGGAAAGGTTGTGGTCGCTGCAGAATGAGAATTTTGGGGCATGCAGGATGATGTGTTGTGTGGGGATAAACCCTCCAAATATGTATTGGGTAAGTGTAGGAAGTGAAAGGATAGGATGACAGTGGAGTTCTTGGAGGTGGATGAAGGATTGGAGAATTATGATGAAGGAATGCGGATTTGTACCACAGAGGCTATGAACGTGTATGTGGATAAGTGGTTTGCCAAGCATATGTGTTGCAAAGGGGTGAGTGAGGTGAACAAGGATTTAACATTAGGGGGAATCGTGGAGGGGTTGGGACGAAGTGAGCGGAAGGAGTTGGAGGGGATGATTAGTGAAGGGGAGGTGTGGGAGGCGGTGGATGGGTTAAGTAGAGGAAAGGCCCCTGGAATAGATGGTATAGTGAACGAGTTTTATAAGTATTGCGGCCCCAGAATGGGCCCCAATATATATATATATATATTTATATGTGATTGATGTATATTTCCATTTTCTATAATTTTATATTGCTGATATTCTCGATAATAGCTAAATCGTTAATATCTTGCTTTATATTATTATTTGACTTATATTTGACATTATTTGACTTAGCTATGTTTATTAGGTAGGATGTAATATTATAAATTATGACACTAGGCTTGTTGCTGGGAGGAGTCACGTGATTCCACACCTGAGGTGGGTGGCTGCTGCTCCTTCCTCGAGAGCACTACGCAGCTGGACATCGTTGAGACAACACCTCTCTCCCGTCTCTGCTTGTTTTCTCGCCATTTAGACTCTGTGTGGTAGAGTATGTGTTCGGTGGTGAGCGAAACGTACTTCTCAGGACTCTGTGTAACTCTGTTCACAGAGGATAGACTAGACAGTGATTTTCAACGTTTTTCTGGGTTGTGTGTCACATTGACACTCTGAGATAACTCAGGTCTCTAGCTACAGCTCCTGACCTAATTCGATAAGGCATCTGTGCACCGCCACAGTTTGGGATTGTTCATGCTGAACCTAGCTTCAGTAGAAAGGGAGTTTTGTGACTGTTTTGGAGGATCTATTGATGGTCCCCAGTTAGGGTCGATTTTCTATCTCCTGGTTCCTGACGATGTGTTGCTGTTGCCTGTTACATTGCTGTTATGCGAATTGGTCATTTTACTGGTCAATCAAGCTGTTCTGATTGTCAGTTTGTTAGAAAAGCTAGCTTAGGAGAAGTTCAGTCGGACACTGGTTGAGTCGAGTCTTAGAGTTACCTGGAGCTCACTCATACACACATATATTCTTATTTGCATATATCTGTATTATTGTAATTACTGACTTTGTACCTGATGGTACTTTAGAGTCATTTGGATATATGTGCCCTCAGCACAGCATTATTGTATATGAGAGCAGTGTAGGAGCTAACCTCCTAATTAACCTCCTAATTCATAACTTAATGAACATCCTGATCATATGTACATTTATTTACTTTGAAACCCTAGACACTCACTTTGGTAATAAACCTTTTAAATATATTTCGTTGGTTAGTACCCTATCAGTTGCAATCCTCTTAAGATATATAATATGTTGGATAACTGGACCAGGATACTGACTTTGTTGCAAAAGCTCAGTAACAGGCTGGATGCTAGAAGGGCTATCCTTTCTAGTGTTCACTGGAGATGTCTATTACTAATAGATATCGTGTCATTTTGTACCAATAAGGAAAATTGGAACGTCATGAGGGACTGTTTGGTTGGTGTGATGAATGGGATGAAAGAGGACGGAGTGATGGGAAGGGATATGGGATTGGGAGTGGTGGTTCTAGTACGGAAGGGGAAGGAAGGAGATACTTTGGGGAATTACAGACCTTTGGTACTAATGAATTCTGATTATAAAATATTTGCAAAGATTCTAGGTAATAGATTAAAAAGGGTGTTGGGGAGGGTGATTGAGGTAGGACAGGGGGGATTCCAGGTAGGGGAGAGGTGGCGGGTCATGAGTACATTAAGGATTTCATTGAAAGTGTGGAAGGGGGAGGGGTACTAGCATTAGATTGGCAGGGGGCGTATGATAGTGTAGAGCGTGAGAGCATGTACGAAATCATGGAGCGGCAGGGGTTTGGTGTGGAAGTGATGAGTTGGATCAGAGCTTTATATGAAGGGGCATGTGTGAGGATACAAGTCAACTGTAGATTGGGTGGGGTGGTGCAGATGGAATGGGGTTTGCGGCAGGGATGTCCTCTGTCGCAAATTCTGTTTGCATGTGTTCAGGATCCATTTTACAGATTGCTGGGAGAGGGGGGAGGGGGGGTGGTGGTGAGGGGATCTTGAACATTGTGGGGTATGTAGACGACACTACGGTGCTGGTATGGCAGGAGAAGGGGCTGGTGCATGTAGGGAACAGTATAGGCACATTTTGTAAGGCAACTGGAATGAAGGTGAACGTGGCAAAATCACTGCTGTTGGAGGTGGGTAATTGGGTGGGAAGGGGATTGAGTAGAAGACATGGATGGAATGTGACGGACAAAGTGAAAATATGTGGAATAGTGTTCACGGGGAATTGGGACGTGACGAGAGAGGTGAATTCGGGGAACATAGTGCAACAGGCAATGGAGCGTATAAATGGTTGGCGTGTGGGTGAGCTCACATTGAGGCAGAGGGTCATAGTGGTAAATACAATGATTTACAGTAGGATTTGGTTTGTAGCTAATATTTATCCTTTATTGAGGTGGGATGTGGAAGGGCTGGAGCGTAAGGTATTTAAGTTCATCTGGGCTAATGGTAGGCATTGGCTACGGAAGGATATAGTTAGGAAGGGTATATTATTGGGGGGTTGGGTCTGATTTGGCTGGAGAAGAGGTTGATGTGCATGTATGTGAAACGTTGTGTGATGAGGAGGGGGGATGGGGGGGAGAGACCGGGGTGGAGGATGTGTTGAGAGAGTTGGGTGAATGGTGGGAGGGGAGGGACCTGGTACAGTGCAGGGATTGGCTGCGCAATATGATGGTCATAAAGGAACCGCAAAATTTAAAAGTTGCTGTGCTTATGAGGTTAGGAGGTGGGGTGGGGGTGCTGGAGGGGAAGGTGATATATCCAGTTTATGACTGGAAAGGAATTTTGGGGGGGTTTCAGGAATTATGTTTATCGGGAAGGGATCGTGAGCTGATGTATAGGTTTCTACATGGGGCGGTTGCAGCAAGGGAGATTTTATTTCGAATGGGGTGTGTGAAAGATGGGGGTTGCGAGAGGTGTGGCATGCCGGAGACCATCTTGCATGCCATATATTTTTGTGAGGCATTGGAAGATGTAAGGTGGTGGATGGGATGGGTTTTGAGAAAATTGGGGGAGGGGAGTACCTTTGTTAAGGGCAATTTTCTTGGATTTGGGAGGTGTGTCATAGGGACAAAAAGGGTTTAATGTACTGCATGGTGGATTTTGTTTGTGTGTCGTGGAAATTGAGAGAGGTGGACATTCGGGAAAGAATAAAGGCGGTGGCGGCTCATATATATCGAACCAAGTGTCGGAATCGTTTGCTATATGGGAAGGGTTGGGGTTCTGCATTTTTGGAGGATTACAGATCATTAAGTGTCAAGGGGCTATTGAGAGGATTGGAGGGGTTTGAGTGGGCTTGACCTATGGGGTTGGGGTCTAGGGGAAAAGGATGTTGTTTGTTTATAGGAGATAGGGACGTGTGATTGGAGAACAGGGGGGAAGGGAAGGTGGGGGGTATTAATTACGTTGGGTGACGGTAGACATTCTATGCTGTGACAAGTGACGTTAGGGTTTTTGGGTAGTGGATGAGTTGTATGAATGGGTGGAACGGATGTTGGTCAAGTTGGTAATAGGGGGGGAGGAGTCAGGGGTTGTACATAAGTTTGGCTGGTCCTCTGAAGCCGGGGGGAGTGTGTTTGGGTTGTAACTGGTGTGAATGTGTTGGGGTTGGTTTGTATCTACCAGTAGATGGTCAAGGTAACCGAAACATGTGTTGCGGTTACCGTGGATTTCGGTGCATAGGCCAATGGAAAGGTCATGATCGTGCTCATGTTGCACCTTAATATAAAGTCGGGGTTGGTTAATATAATATTGTTTGAGACAAGGTATGAGCGGGAAGGGGGGGGGGTAACAGTCTGTTGTATGTATATTCAAATTTACCATTGTTCCATTGTAGTTAGGTTTCCAATGTTAACAGTTTAGGAATAATACGTTGGCCACATAGTTTTTTGGGCAGAAGCTTATATTTGTAATTTACTTTTGAAATACTCTGTGGCATGTTGATGGTAATCTGATAGGGCATCAGGTATGCACCACACATGATGTAGGAAGTCATGAATTTACACATGTATAAGTGTTGTTAGTATTAATGCAACATTTAAAATTAAAAGTAATAGATGTTAATTGTGTTGGTATTAATTTTGCATAATTGTGTGTATAGGGGTTTCTTGTGGCTATGAAAGCAAAAATTTGAGGGCTTTGGTGTGAATTTATTAGGATACTTTTTGTTAAAAGTAGCCTCATGCACATAGAGCTTACAGATTATAAGGTTAATGCAAATTGTTAGGTTGGGGGGTCCCTTATTGGGAAATATGTGGCATATGTAGGATGCAAGTCCTTAATGCTTTGTAAGGATGATTCATATCTGTTTATGGTAAAAATCTTACTAGGAATTTATATCGGTGTCGGGTCTCGGCACTGGGTTTACCTTTAGTTGTATGTCAATTTTATCACCTTGCATGCAGTTCATATTGGGCTGTTATTTGTGACATAGCGTTTATTTCCATTGATGTTGGCAAGGTTTACTCACTGTTAATGTTCTTTGCGTTTATACACCTTTGATTGTTTTGTGTTTGTATATGAATTACATGTACCGAAAACCTAATAAAATGTAAAAAAGAAATACCGATGTAATCCTGGTCACATAAAAGCTACTTGCCCCAAGCTAAGTAAACCTGCTGCCAGTGGTAAGTTGACTAGGTCACTACCATTAGGAAAAATAACTATGCTTACCGCTGAAACAAATGAATGAGAAATAGTTGCCTGTATGGCACCCTTTTATACTCAAAGTCAAATTTCCCATTGAGGTATCCACCTTCAGAGATACCGGAGCGAATTGTTCCTTCTTAAAAAAGGGAGTAATTCCAATTGCTGAGGAGACCTCATTAAACTTCTCAATGTTATTAGAAGCCTATGGAGGAGCTGTATTTTCTGTTCCTCCACATAGGATTTTATTTCAAGCCAATATTACACTGGGCATTTAACTGTAGGTGTATCTGGGGGATTCCCCATGAAATATGCTGTACTGTTACTTGGCAACAATGATAAAAATTCTAGATGTTGTCTCGAGCCCATTGTAGCCACTGAAGCCTCTTCTCTGATATTGGCCATAGCTCGGGCAATGTTCAAAGAAATGTCTAAAGTAAATGCCAATCTTACCTTGGAGGACTCCGATCTAGGGCTAGATAATTTATTTGTGAAGAATACTGGCCAGGGCCTCGTAAAATCTAGTGAAAATCTCCTGATCAAGCCTTCCTATTCTGGGGTCGCAGGATTGCCATATGTTTCTGTTTCCATTCCAGAGGAACTGTTCTTTTGAGAAGAACAACAAAGGGATTCTTCTGTGGCATCTGCTCTTAAGCTGCCAAGGGTGAATCCAACTCAAATCACCCGGTTAAATATGTACTTAAAATAACTTATTATTCCGGCTACTGGAAAAGAGGTGGGTGGAGTTTTTTAAATCAAATAGACTGGTAGTACCAAAGAAATTGAGAACTCAGGTTCTGAAAATAGCTCACAATTCGTCCTTAGGAGGACATTTGGGTGTCACTAAAACCCTTTATAGGATCTCACAGAATTTTTATTGACCAGGTATAAGATGAGAGGTATGGAATTACATCCAATCCTGTTGTGAGTGTTAGCAAGTGGGTAGGCCTAGACACTACATTAAACCCACACCACTTCATTCCATACCCACTAATGGAGAGCCACTTTCAGATCTAATCATCGACTATGTGTGATCCTTACCAAAAGCCAAGTCAGGTAACCAATATCTGTTTACAATTCTGGACAAATCTACTAGGTGTTCTGAGACAGTATCTATGCGTAGTATAAATACGAAAAACACTTTCAAAGTCATCAACAAGTTTATTTCCCACTTTGGCATTCCACAATCTGTCCAGAGTGACCAGGGTACTACTTTCACAGCAAAAACATTTTCAAATTCAAATTCAAATTCAAATTCTTTATTTCTAGTAATATACAGAGGGGGTGTAATTATAGTAATGTACATTTTATGAAGTAGATATTACAAGATGGCCAATAATATGCCTAGGTATGCCTAGGCTTTTCAGGCAGTCTTATGATAGGTCTTACTCAATAGTGACACAATGATTATACTGATAGTAAGGTTAGGTAATTGTAGTGATTAATTAGGTTTACAATATTGAGGTATTGAAATTTAAACATTTAAGAATTAAACAATTAGTTTAAAGAATTTAACAATTAGTTTATATATTAATGGTAAAGGTGATGTATTGGCATAATACCGTTTCTATATTGGAGTGTCTTAGGCAAACTTATGACTAACTTAAGAATTATGAAGCAATAGTTGTATTAGAATTTTGGTCAGCCATGTGAAATTAAGGGGAATCACAGATAACAGTAAGTGTCTTTTGATGTGGATATGTGCAAGATAAAGTAGGTTTCATGTGGTTAGCTACCGGTTGGGTGCGTAAGTGAGATAAGATGTTTTTTAACGGTGCTTTTGAAAGTGGAGATTGTGTCTGCAGTTCTAGAGTTTTCTGGAAGGGAGTTCCAGATTTTAGGCCCTTTTATGCACATTGAATTTTTGTATAGATTTAGTCGGACACGGGGAATGTCAAAGAGATGTTTATGTCTGGTATTATGTCTATAGGTCCTGTCACAACTGCCAAGAAAGTGTTTTAGCTCTGGGTTAAAGTTGGAATTTATGGTTCTATAAATGTAGATAGCAGAGTAGTAAGTATGGATGTTCTGAACAGTGAGTAGGTTTAGGTCTTTGAAGAGTGGGGGGGGGGAGGGTGCTGCCTAGCGTTGGATTGTGTGATGATTCTTACTGCGGCTTTTTGTTGAGTTATTATTGGCTTTAGGTGGGTAATTGCTGTTGATCCCCATGCACAAATGGCATGTG
Source organism: Cherax destructor (assembly GCA_009830355.1). Classification (NCBI taxonomy): domain Eukaryota; kingdom Metazoa; phylum Arthropoda; class Malacostraca; order Decapoda; family Parastacidae; genus Cherax; species Cherax destructor. The sequence goes on from WNWK01022868.1 coordinate 18,276, forward strand.
TGAGGTAGGGATAGATGAGTGAATAGTATAGTGTGAGTAGGGCTGATTGTGGTACATAATACCGTATCTTAGAGAGGATCCCCACAGTTTTGGACACTTTCTTTGTTATGTGTTGGATATGGGTGCTGAATTTCAGGCTGCTGTCAAGGTGAAAGCCCAGGAATTTGCCCTCGTTATGTTTAGCAATAGGTGTAGTGTTGATCTTAATGTTTAATTGTGGATCACCTGCTCTGTTGCCAAACATAATATAGAAGGTCTTATCAGTGTTGAGTGTAACTTTATTGGCTGTCATCCATGTTGATATTTTTATTAATTCGTTGTTAACAATGGTATTAAGCGTGGCAAGATTTGTGTGGGAGATGACATAAGTTGTGTCGTCAGCAAAGAGTATTGGTTTCAGTTGTTGTGATACATTGGGAAGATCATTGATATATAAGAGGAAGAGCAGGGAACCAAGGACACTTCCCTGCGGTACTCCGGTGTCAAGTGGTCGTGTCGTAGAGGATGTGTCTTTAATAGTGACATACTGATACCTATTAGTGAGGTAGGATTTGAAGTATGCTAGTGCATGACCTCTTATTCCATAGTGGTCAAGTTTGTGGAGTAGGATGCCGTGGTTTACTGTGTCGAAAGCTTTCCTTAGGTCAATAAAAGTCCTAATGGATATTCCTTATTTTCGAGTGCTGTGTAAAGCAGGTCTATCATTTTACTATTGCATCGTTAGTGCTTTTATTTTCCTGAAGCCAAATTGGCAGGGGATTTAGTATGCTTTGTGTCGTTATGAACGAGTATAATCTCTTGTGCACAAGTTTCTCGAAGATTTTGGATAGCAACGGTAGATTTGATATAGGCCTATAGTTGTTTACGTCTGTGGGGTCACCACCTTTGTGTATTGGTGTAACCCTTGCTGTTTTGAGGAGTGTCGGGAAAGTGATAGTTTCTAATGATTTGTTAAAAAGTAATGAAATAGGATGTGAAAGGAAATGAGCGGCTCGTTTGTATATTAATGGTGGGACTTGAGACAGATGCCCTGATTTATTTTTAAGTGACTTGATTATCGTGATGACTTCAGTGGGTTCAGTGGGTGCAAGATATAAGGAGGATGGGAAATTCCCATCTAGGTAATCACTTGCTCGGGCATTGGTATCTGGGATTTTACTGGCAAGATTTGATCCTATGGTTGAGAAGAAGTCATTTATCTTGTTTACTGTATCAATAGGCTGTAGTGGTGTTTCGTTTGGTTTAGTTAGGACAATATCCCTAGTTTTTTCAGTTTGTGGGTGCCCATAATCTGTGAGAGTGTTTTCCAGGTCTTTTTTATATCTCCTCTTGTTTCAGTGAATCTGCTGGAGTAGTACAGTTGTTTGGCTTTTTTTATTAGTTTGGTGAGAACTGATGAATATTGTTTAATAAACTCTTTATGTATGAATCCCCGTCTATATTGCTTTTCATATTGATGTTTTTTGTTAATGGATTTTAGTAAGCTGTTAGTTAGCCACGGGCATCCTAGCCGTTTATTCGTAATCTGTTTCATTTTTATAGGACAATGTTTGTTGTATAGTCTATGTAATTTATTAAGAAAGTTGTCTGTCCAATCATCGATACCCTTGGCGTTTGAAAATTCTATAGCCCAGTCAACCGTCTCTAACTCTGCTGTGAAGTTGTTTATTGATGCCTGGTCATGAAGTCTAAATGAAACTTTGGTGTATTCTAGGGGTGGTTTACTAATGTTTGTTAAGAGGAAGGTGGGGTAGTGGTCTGTAGTGCTGTCTGTTATTATCCCCGATTTAAGGGGGGCTAGGATGTTCGTCCATATATGGTCAATTATGGTTGCACTCGTCTCGGTAAGCCTGGTTGGTTTGGTTATTGTTGGTATGAGAAGTGTGTTGTTCATATTGTTGATGAAATCGGTTACTGGCTGGTCATCTGGTAGGCCAAGGTTGATATTGAAGTCTCCAGCTAAGATAAGGTGGTGTTTGTTCATTTGATTGTTTGTTATTAGGATTTTTAGTTGATCACTAAAATTTGGGATGTTTGTATGAGGCAACCGGTAAATGGCCCTGATTGTTATGGGAGTCTTAAGGTTTTGTGCAGTAAAATTAACAAAAATATATTCTCCATATTCATCACTATAGCAAGTGGTGTCACAACAGGATATTTCATTAGAGTAATAGATTGCAATACCACCCCCAACTTGGTTTGGTCTGCAGTTGTGTAATGCTGTGTATCCTGGTAGTGAGTAGATATCTACTGTATCCTGCTTAAGCCAGGTTTCAGTAAGGACAATACATGTGAAGGTTGTCTTAAGGGAATCAAGGAGGGCAAGGAGGTCATCATAGTGTTTGCTTAAGGATCGGACGTTGTAGTTAAGAACTGTTATACTTTTAGTAGTGTTTAGGACAGTGTGGGCTTGTGATTCTGTGTAGTAGAGGCAGTTACTTTCCAGTAAATTTTGATTGGGTGTTAGATTAAATAGGTTTAGATCAGGGTCGACGTGATCATTCATCATTTAGGTTAAATAGTAATTTTGTTATATCATGTATAGTGTGGTGAATTCTAGTACTGATATCTGTTGTGAGGGGATGTTTGGACAAGTATACAACTAATGCACATTGATCAAATAGAGTATAGTAACATATAAACATTATTGAATTTGTATTGACTATGTATTAAGCTAGATGAAATAAAAATTTAAATATAAACTAATAAGATAAAATAACTAAGAATAGGGTGATAATAAGGATTTTAAATTGAAATAATAGGTAATTAATAAAAATGTAACAATGATAAAAGTGTATAAAATTGGCAAAAAAATAAGGCAGTTATAAGGTAATACTGTAAAAATAAGGTAGTAAGAAGGTAAGTACTGCACTATACAATACAATAAAAAAGTTTTAAAGTGTAGCACTAAGATAACTTTGACAATTTACTGCTGTCAGATTGTAAAAATTGGCAAAAAAAATAAGGCAGTAATGAGGTAAATACTGTAAAAATAAGGCAGTAATAGGGTAAGTACTGTACAATACAGTACAATAAAAAAGTTTTAAAGTTTGGCACTATGTTAACTTTGACAATTTACTTCTGTCGGATTGTCAATTGTAGTGAAAACTAGGGTTTGTAGAGGTTAAATTGATAAAGAAATTAGTTTTAATAACACTAATCGCGAAAAGCGAGTACAGACTGCATTATTCGAGGTCAATGAGGCCAGAATCTCTGAGGAACTTTTTCAGGTCATGTTCAGTAGAAATAGTATATCTCCTCCCTGTTGGCTCTTTTTTAACAGCAATTTTTCCATCTCTTGCAAAGCACTGGTGAATTTTCCTGTCATTTCGTAACTTTCTTAGTCTGTAAAGGAGATTTTGCTGCAGTTTGGTCAGGCATTCGTTTACATACATCTCACTTTTCAAGTTAATAGCAGTCTTTAGAAGATTATTTCTCTGAGAGCTACAGTTGAATTTTAGTATTACTGATTTTTTTCCAGGTTGGTATCCTATCACTTTACACTCCTTTATGTCATCACTTGGTATATTAAGACGAAGATGGTCTTGGATGAGTTGCAAGGTGGTTTGTTTACATGTTTACTGAGTTATAGTTGCTGGAAGATGTTTGTTGTTCACTACAACTGAGTCAGATAGTTGTTGTTGGTTGAAGTGGTCTTGAAAATTGTTCATAACATCTGTAAGTTGTAAGTCCACTCTTTCTCTTTCATGCTTGATGTCGGTGGTCAGGTGTGTAACTTGCTCTTTCAGGCGGGTGATGGAGTCCTCTGACTGGGTGTGGGTGAGAAGTTCAACTAGGCTAGGCATTAATAAAAAAAAACTGTCCACAACCTATCATGATCAGTCCCAAGGCGCCTTGGAAAGGTTTCATCAAACCTTAAAAACTATGATGCGTACGTATTGCATACGTTTTCCTACAGACTGGGATGAATCGCTTCCTCTGCTGCTGTTTTCAAGGCGAGAAACTGTGCAAGAATCAACAAGGTACAGTCCTTTTGAGCTGATTTTTGGGCATAGTGTGAGAGGGCCACTATACATACTCATAGAAGATGACTGGGAGAAGATGTCTGCAAGACGCCCCATGATCCTATATCAAGATTGCATGTGGCACATCGGCTGGCTAAGGCCAATCTAAAATGTGCTCAAAATAACATGAAACAGAGGTATGACAAAACTTCTAAATTTCGCTCCTTTAACCAAGGAGACAAGGTGTTGGTCCAGGAACCTGTGCCTGGTCACACCTTAAAAGCATGGTTTAAGGAACCAATGCAGGTAATCAAAAAGTAATTCTGACTTAAACAACTTCGTAGCACCTCTTAAGAAACCCAATGCAGGTAAAGTTTACCACATTAATCAGATAAAACTATTTTTTGAACCAACTAGGATCCCATCATTGATGTTGTCACCTTTCCCTGGCCCTGTGGACGACCCTGATTCCCTGTTCACAGTTCAAGAGGCTCAAATAAGGCTTCCTAACTCACCCATCCTTCAGGATCCTCGTCCTATAATGTCAGGACTTGCAGAAGATTAAGTAGCAACACTAACTACCCTTCTGCAAACCTATTCCAACATATTTTCGGATGTTCTGAGAATGTGCAACCTGGGTTATCATGATATGAATGCAGGAACTGCTAAACCTATTAAACTTTTTAACTACAAAGCTAATCCCGAAACACAGAAACTACTTCTGGATGTGTACCAACTACAGCAAGGTGAATGAGGTCACAATACTGGATGCTTACCCTCTTCCACATATGGATGACATAATAGACTTTGTGGGTAAGGCTCCTTTCATTTCCAAACTTGATCTCCTTGAATGTAACTACCAGGTACCTTTAACAGATAAAGTGAAAAAGATTTCTGCCTTCATAATTCCAGGTCACTATCAATATACTGTGACCCCCATTTGGAATGAGAAACTCGCCTGCCACTTTTCAAAAATTAACCCATCAGGTTATCAAAGTACTTGAAGGCACAGCAGCTTACCTGATATGTTGGATCAATATGTGTTCCATCTTCAATACCTCTTTGAGTGGTTCAGGACATTTCAGCTTACAATAAATTTGAGCAAATTATCTTTTGGTCAATCTACTATAACTTTCTTGAGTAAAGAAGTAGGTAGTGGCAAAGTAGCAACTAAATTTGCCAAAGTTTTGGTGATTAAAAATGATCTAATTCTTCAGGATAAGAAGTCTCTACAAAGATTCTTAGGAATGAAAGGATTTTATATGAAATTCTGCAAACATTTTGCAGATATTGTAGCCCCCTAACCTCTCTTATCAGTCCTAAAAATGAATTTTGCTACACCTTTAGTTGTGAAGAGGCTTTTAACTGTGTTAAACGTCTCTTATGCACTGCTTCCATACTTTTGTCCCCAGATTCTTCAAAACAGTTTATCTTACAAGTTGATGCTTGTGAATCATGAGTAGGGGCTGTGTTACTCCAAGCATCTGGTCAGGGATGTCTGCAGCCCTTGGCATATTGTTCGGCCAAATACCAGGCCTATCAGCAGTCCTTCTCCACCATAGAGTCCTTGGTACTTGCGCTGGAGCATTTCAAAGAGATTTTGTCCAGCACATCACATGTAGTCACCATCTTCAGTTACCACAATCCTCTGACCTACCTTAGCTCCATGTGGAACACAACACTCGTCTCATACATTGGGTACTACGACCTACAACCTCTACATATGTCACTTTTCAGGCAATGAAAATGTGCTGACAACCTCTCCAGAATGTAATTTGTCAGGATGTGCTAGGAAAAAATATGTGGTAAGCTCTTTTATTTTCCTTATGGTCATAAAGTAAAATTTGAGTAAATTTGACAATAAGATTTTTTTTAGTGAGGGTAAACTTGCTTCTGTTTGCAAGTGTCTTGAACCTATGCTGGCCCTACTGTCTGCTATCTTACTCTAAGGTTGTGTCTGACTTGAAATTTCCTTTGGTTTTGATGATTTCGATGGTTGAGAGGTTGATGGTTGAGAGGAAAGGTGGTTCCATTAGTAATTCATGCCATGGTGGCATACTACCCGTGGAGTGATGCCTAGTACTGCCTATTAGAGCCCTTTTGGGGTGGGGGGTGGCATGCTAAGAGTATGTCACATTTTATTCAGTGTATGCCACACACCCACATAGGCATGCCCTGCCGACCAGCAAACCAGGTGCTAAGGGTATAATGAGTAGGGTAAACCATTTTCCCCTCATTATGCTAGCACCTTGGTTCGTCCAGCTAATAACAAGGAAACCTGCCAAAGTTGTGAAGCGATGTGGGACACTGTGAATCAACATTGGCAGACTTACCTCCGAGTCAGGTCACAACAGCTCTCACTGTCTCTTGCTTGCATTTGCCTTACTGTACATATCATATATATATATATATATATATATATATATATATATATATATATATATATATATATATATATATATATATACACTGATTGCTGTTTGGTTAAGGAAATATAAATATCTACTCTGCTGTTTTTGCTCGTTCCTACCTTGGTAATCATTACAGCCAGGTGTGCACCCACTACACTACACCTGTGCTTGTTATAACTTCCCAAGTTTTAAACAATTTCATTAATAATTTTAATTTGCACCTACATGGTAAACAACAGAAACACCATTCACACACATAACAACAACAGGTAAATAGAATCAAACATAATAGACAATCAACGACACAGGTGGGGGGCCACACCTCCTCCTCAGCCCAACCATTAACTTGGTGTTTGTCACGTACACTTAAACTGTACCTCAAATATATATAACCCTTACTTCATAACATACAACTATTGGCATTGTTGAATAGAACAACAATAATTTAAGTTCATGATATTAGTCAACAAATTACACATATAATAAATAAGAATAACAGTTGTAATAATAATATTTATATACCTTATTAACGATATGAAATTAGCAGTAAATTTTCCCTCTATTTGCATAATACAATGAGCAAGATAACTAAAGATTGGAGGAAGGAAATAAAAGAAAAGATCTGGCAGCGACTTGAGGTTCCCTCCCCGAGATACTTAACAATGCTCTACGTACTTACTGCTATACTCTCTTGTCTCTGAACATTATAAGACGAGGTATCAGGTTAATAATTTTTACTCTTTAAGAATGGCAAATATTGTTTACTAACTACAAACTTAATTTTAACAATTGGTTTCAAAATTCAGGATTTTTGGGAGTGGATCCTGGAGAATGGATCCCTGAGAGAGGATCCTGTGTTCTACCACTGAAGACGGATCTCTACCGGTCATTGAGTGAGCACATATGATACAGTGTGCCACACTACCACACCACAGCATTAGTATTTTGCACTGTCTACAGCCATGCAAACCCAGTTACTTCTTGTGGCGGCTGGAATATGTGACACGGAGACTGTGATGTGTATGTGTCAAGCTTTTCTATGTGTCTCTCTGGAACTACATGTTACCTTTACCTTTGATACCTTTGATGAGTTCCTAGAGTTTTTCTACTCCAAAAGCCCAGCTTTGAGCCAGGCTCGTCTGGTGCTTGTCTGGTCAAGCGGTTGTTCTTCTGGTGGCTCGTGGCCCACAAATCCATCACAACCTGGTTGATCTGGCACCTGGTGAAGTACTTGTCCAGTTTCCTCTTGAAGGCTTCTACACTTGTCCCAGCAGTGTTTCTGATATCTTCTGGTAAGATGTGAATAATCTGGGGGCCATGGACCCAGATTATTCATTATACAGTAGGGTGTCAAATAGAAGTTATGGAATTAACTTTATATAAATATTATAACTATGAAATTCCTTGAAGTTATCAGTGGTTACTCACAATGGAAAATCAAATTGAAAAATTAAAGTCAGAGTAACGTGGATGGAACACTTCACAAATAAACCAAACTTAGACGACGTTTCAGTCCATCGTGCAGCATTATGAGTCTCATATAAACATGAATAAAGCAGAGGCAGACCCTGGACAGGTCGGGAAGTGTGAGGAGGAGGAGGAAGAAGGAAGCAGTAGTAGCAGTTAAGGCCATTTCTTATTCTTGTTCTGGGATTGAGACTCCCCTCTTCCTCCGAAAATTACTCACCAATGGGGGCGAGCCCCTTTAAGAACCGCTGGTCTAGCATGAAGGCGGAGTTCAAGAAATAAGAAGGACAGCAAAAAGAGAGAGAATGAGTTTCGAACAGTGGAAATTTCATGATCACAGATGTCGATTTATCCACTCCCCTACATGACCAAAAGAAGATCCTGGCAATTTTTGTCAATTATTTTTCTCACTTAAATATCCATTACTGTGTTCCCTGCCTATGTGACCCTACTTAATGGAAACACTAATGCATCTTGAAGTTCCTATACCTGGTGTTTTTTCACACCATGTGACCAAAGCTTCCTCAAGGCATGCTAAAATGGGCTGTATAATACACTGTACTATTATTTACTGAATCCCACTCTGAACCGGACTGTGCACCACCAGTCTTAAGTGTATTATTATCACGTTATTGCTCTAATGTTATATCAACAATAGACTACGGAGAAATGAAAGATACCCTTGTTAATTTTAAGAGGAAGATTATTATTATTATGATTATCATGGGAGCGCTAAGCCCGAATGTTTTATACAGCGCCTGGGGGATGATGGAAGGTATTCAGGCTCAATTCAGGAACTAGAGCACAGATCAATTCCCTGATCAAGAGCCTCACCAGCGTCAAGGAACCTCCTTGAGGGGACATTTAAGAGGAAAAGTCTCTGTACGAGGGAAATGTATCTGAGTCACACTGAAGAGTGTAACACCAGCTCCACCGTCATGACTTGGTCGCTCAGGGGCACTGTCTGTGCAATACCCATTAATTAACCACATCACAGCCGTTGTTGGATATAATTCTGATAATCAGTCTCTTACTCATTCCTGAATCTTTCTCTTGAGAACTAAAAGCTCATCGCATATTTTTACACAGTGTCAATATATCATTAACGATCAGCAGTTGTGTGTGATGAACAGGACGTTCTCTGAAGAGCCCCATAGAGCCTGTGAAGACTGTGCATATACGCAGTAGACACAGCTCCACTTTAATAACATGTTAAATCCTGGATACGTTCAAGATAGAACACTTAATACTGAGAACCGAAATAGAGTACAATACGTTCAAGTTCCCTTGCATGTGACAATTTCATTAACGTCTATGTGTGTTGTACACAACCGGAGAAGCATTGATAACTGCACATGACAACATCGGATATTACCAACCATTATGAAAGGATGTGTTTTCGTCGATCGTAATCTTTCTCTGTCTAATGAATTTCCAGTTTCGCCTGGCCAAAAGTAACACATGTGAGGTAAATACAGGTACGACTAGTAGCATTTTTTTTTTTGTAACCTTAAGCACTGGGCACGTAAATGACTGCTTATTACAATAATTATATCATATTTTTGTGGGGTCTGATTTTTGGGTGGCTTAAGACCTAATTTTAACCATAACATAAAAAGAAGGAACACTGCAGCAAGCCTACTGGCCCAGTGAGGACAGGTCCAAATCTCCTACCGGATTAAACCAATGCCCCAACCCTAGTCAGGTCAGGTCACACTCACTTAAGGAAGGAGCACGGCATCTGACCTAGTAGCACAATATAGTCACGTTCAACTCACCCCACCCACCCACTCATGTATTTATGTATCCTATTTTAAAACTTCTCAACGTCTTAGCTTCTAATTTTGCCAGTTATTGTCACCTGATAACATGTGTCTCAGTGACTTGTGCTGTTTCAGGTGCATAAGCTTCTGGACATTATCGTTGCCCCAACTGGTCTTTTCTCCACTCAAAAACTGTACGATTGATCTTGTTTACCTGGAGAGAGTTCCGGGGGTCAACGCCCGGGCCCTGTCTGTGACAGGGCTGACAAAACTTCTCATTTTGAAGATAAGTTTGCACCTGACCAGTGTTTTGGCAATGGACTCCTCTAATAAAAGTCAAACCCAACAAGTTATCAAAATCAAAGTCTCTGTGACACCACTGATGTCATTTTTGCCTTGAGAGTACCTACTTACCTTCAGGTAGGTAGGTACCCTCACAGGGTAGGGAAGCAGTGGTGGTGTTGTGGAGGGGGTTGCGGGGAAAGGTGGTAGTGAGAGGTTATGGTGGGGGTGATGGGGCGGTAGAGAGGGAGAAAGAAGTGTTTTGGAAAAAAATAGCAGAGAATGTTCAGTAAGTTTATTTCGTACGGTACGTAAGTTTGTCATATATTATAACGTGTTAATTATCTAAGAAACCAAAAAATGTCAGACAAAGGGTTTTTTCACTAGTGTTCTTGGAGGGGCGGTGTAATGGGGAGGCAGTGGGCAGAGGGGAGTGGTATGGAAGTATGGTAAGAAGGGGTGGTAGTGAGGCAGTGGGTACGGAAGTGTGTAGTAGGGAGTAGGTAAGGAGGATGTTTGGCAGGGATGACACTCTGGTAGGATGGGTGAGGTAGGGATGGAGGAGGTAGGGATGGAGAGTAGGGATGGAGTGAGGTAGGGATGGAGTGTGATAGGGATGGAGGAGGTAGGGATGGAGGAGGTAGGGATGGGGAGAGGGTGGGGAGGTAGGGTGGGTGGGGTAGGAGGGTGTGATAGGGATGGAGGGGTAGGGATGGGTGAGGTAGGGATGGGTGGGGGATGGAGTGAGGTAGGGATGGAGGTGATAGGGATGGGTGAGGGGATGGAGTGGGGGATGGAGGGTAGGGTGGGAGTGGGATGGATTGAGGTAGGGATGGAGTGTGATAGGGTTTATGAGGTAGGGATGGAGGTGGAGGGAGGAGTGAGGTAGGGATGGAGTGAGGTAGGGTGGGTGTGGGATGGGTGAGGTAGGGATGAGTGGGGTAGGATGGGTGTGATAGGATGGAGTGAGGTAGGGATGGAGTGGGGTAGGGATGGAGTGAAGTAGGGATGGAGTGAGGTAGGGATGGGGGATAGGGATGGGTGAGGTAGGGATGGAGTGGGGGTAGGGATGGAGTGAGTAGGGATGGAGAAGGGGGGATGGATTGAGGTAGGGATGGAGTGTATAGGGATTTGTGAGGTGGGATGGAGTGGGTAGGGAGGATGGGTAGGGATAGAGTGAAGTAGGGATAAAGTGTGGTAGGGATGGGGAGGTATCGATAGAGTGAAGTAGGGATAGAGTGCGGTAGGGATGGGGGGTAGGGATGGGGGGTTGGGGTGGGAGTAGGTGGGAGGGAGGGTGGATCAGGGCGGTGCAGCGCCCTTGGGTTCCCATTACTCAGACATCAGGGCGAAACGTTCCTTTAGGACAGAATTGAAAAAACAATTTCAGTTGAACATCATCATTGTAATCATCGCTGTACACTTCGAAAAGTACTTGTAAAGTTCCTCTTTTTACTAATACTGACAATCGTTTGGAAATAAAATATTTTCCAAGTGTGAAGGAGGGAGGGGGAGTGTTTCAGATGGCTGGGTGCGTGTTTCAGCATGGCTGGGTGCAGTGTTTCAACATGGCTGGGTGAGGTTCAGCATGGCTGGTGCAGTGTTTCGCATGGCTGGGTGCAGTGTTTCAGCATGGCTGGGTGGGTTTTCGATTGCTGGGGATGTTCACGGCTGGGGCGGGTCACATGCCCTGGGTGGGTTTTCAGCATGCTGGTACGGTTTCAGCATGGCTGGGTCGGGTTTCAGCTGGCTGGGTGCGGTGTTTCAGCACGGGGCGGTGTTTCGCATGGCTGGGTGGGGTGTTTCAGCATTGGGTACGGTGTTTCAGCATGGCTGGGTGCGGTGTTTCACAGGCTGGGTGCGGTGTTTCGCCAGGTGGTGCGGTTTTCAGCATGGCTGGGTGCGGTGTTTCAGCATGGTGGTGCAACACATCCGTGGTTTTCAGCATGGTTGGGGGGTGTTTCAGCATGGCTGGATGCTGTGTTTGAGCATGGTTGCGGTGTTTGAGCATTGGGTGCGGTGTTTCATCATGGCTGGTTCTGTGTTTCCTGGCTGGGTTTGTTTGCATGGCTGGGTGGTTTTCAGCATTGCGGGTGCAGTGTTCAGCATGGCTGGGTGCGGTGTTTCAGCATGGCTGGGTGCTGTGTTTCAGCATGGCGGGTGCTGTGTTTCAGCATGGCTGGGTGCTGTGTTTAGCATCCTGGGTGCTGTTTTCAGCATGGCTGGGTGCTGTGTTTCAGCATGGCGGTGATGTTTCAGCAGGCTGGGTGCAGTTTTCAGCATGGCTGGGTGAGTGTTTCAGCATGGCTGGGTGCTGTGTTTCAGCATGGCTGGGTGCGGGTTTGCTAATGGTGGGAGGTTTCAGATGGCTGGGTGCGGTTTTCAGCTGGCTGGGTGCTGTGTTTCACGGCTGTGTGCGTGTTTCAGCTGGCTGGGTGTGTGTTTTTTAATTGCTGGGTTTGTGTTTCAGATTGGGGTGCTGTGTTTCAGCATGGCTCGGGTGGTGTTTCACTGGCTGGGTGCAGTGCAGCATGGCTGGTGCAGTGTTCAGCGGCTGGGTGCGGTGTTTCAGCATGGCTGGGTGCTGTGTTTCATATCTGGGTGCGGTGTTTCAGCATGGCTGGGTGCGGTGTTTATCATGGCTGGGTGGGTGTTTCAGCATGGCTGGGTGCAGTGTTTCAGCATGGCTAGGTGCTGTTTCAGCATTGCTGGGTGCTGTGTTTCAGCATTGCTGGGTGCAGTGTTTCAGTGGCTGGTGCAGTGTTTCAGCATGGCTGGGTGCAGGTTTCAGCAGGCTGGGTGTATGTTTACTGGCTGGTGCGGTGTTTCACGGCTGGGTGCAGGTTTGCATGGCTGGGTGCGGTGTTTCAGCGGGCTGTGTGCTGTGTTTCAGCATGGTGGGTGGGATTGCCAGCTGGGTGCGGTGTTTCAGCATGGCTGGGTGCGGTTTTCCGCATGGCTGGGTGCGTGTTTCAGCATGGCTGGGTGATGTTTCAGCATGGCTGGGTGCAGGTTTCATGGTGGGTGCGGTTTCAGCATGGCTGGGTGCAGATTCAGCATGGCTGGGTGGGTGTTTCAGCAGGTTCTGTTTCAGCATGGCTGGGTTCGTGTTTCAGCATGGCTGGGTGCGGTGTTTCGCATTGCTGGGTGCTGTTTTAGCATGGTTGGTGCGGTTTTCAGCATGGCTGGGTGCGTGTTCAGCATGGCTGGGTGCTGTGTTTCAGCATGGCTGGGTGCGTGTTTCAGCAGGCTGGGGGTGTTTCAGCATGGCTGGGTGCAGGTTTCAGCATGGCTGGGTGCAGTGTTTCAGCACGGCTGGGTGCTGGTTTCCATGGCTGGGTGCGGTGTTTCGCATGGCTGGGTGCAGTGTTTCAGCATGGCTGGGTGCGGTGTTTCAGCATGGCTGGGTGCAGATTCAGTATGGCTGGGTGCGGTGTTTCAGCATGGCTGGGTGGGTTTTCAGCATGGCTGGGTGCTTTTTTCAGCATGGTTGGTGCGGTATTTCAGCATGGCTGGGTGGGTGTTTCAGCATGGCTGGGTGTGTGTTTCGAGGCTGGGTGCGGTGTTTCAGCATGGCTGGGTGCGGTGTTTCAGCATGGTTGCAGTGTTTCCCATGGCGGGGCAGTGTTTCAGCACGGCTGGGATCTTGTTTCAGCATGGCTGGGTGCTGTGTTTCAGCATGGTTGGGCGGGTTTAGCATGGCGGG
>WNWK01022869.1:0-31868 GCA_009830355.1 Cherax destructor
CATCACAACTACTCAAACCCATTTTATTTGCAGATGACACAACATATGTCTTCTCTCACCCAAATCCAGTTATACTGGCCAACACTGTTAATGCCGAATTACAGAAAATATCAACATGGATGACGACTAACAAGCTTACTCTCAATACTGACAAGACCTACTTCATGCAGTTTGGAAGCAAAGCCACAAATGTTCCACTTAACCTAACACTCAATGGTACACCCATCACAAGACTCACAGAGGGAAAATTCCTAGGAGTCCACCTTGACAGTAGCCTTAAATTCCAAACACATATACAACAAATTTCCAAGAAAATCTCGAAGACAGTAGGCATATTATCAAAGATACGCTATTATGTACCTCAATCAGCTCTCCTTGCACTATATCATTCACTTATCTACCCGTATCTCACCTATGGAATCTGTGCATGGGGATCAACAACGTTAAATCACCTTAGACCACTCATAACACAACAAAAGGCCGCAGTCAGAATGATAACAAATTCCCACTCTAGACAGCATACTCCACCAATATTCAAAAGTCTCAAACTACTCACCGTAAAGAACATTCATACTTACTCTTGTGCCTACTACATATATAAAACTTTACACTCTAATATAAACCCTCTGCTAAAAACTCTCCTCACCAAATTTAATAGGACCCATGACTACAACACATGACACAGATCACTTTTTGATATACCCCGTGTTCATATCAACCTATGTAAAAATTCTATGCACATAAAGGGCCCCCAGAATCTGGAATTCATTACCAGTAAATATTAAGATAATCTTGTCTGAAAATCAATTTAAGACTCAACTCAAAAACCACCTACTCACCCAAACCTAAATGATCATGCTATAAACTACTTTGAAAAATGCTCATTGTTACTTTCCTATACGATAATCTCAATTTTTAATAATATGTTACTATTATGTTACCCCCTACTCATATTATAAGTTAATGTCAAAAATGCTCAATGTTATTTTCCTTAAGATAATCTCAATTCCATATTATCATTCAAGAATCTTAACACCTGTAACAATCTAAGATCTAATATCATTATATAATAATTTAAACAGTAAAATTTCATCATATTGTAATTTTGAAAATAATTTTTAACTAGAATAAACTCAATAAATTTCTCTAATATTAAGTACATAGTTTTTAAGGACTAGAATAAGCTGCCCCTAATGCCATGGCATGTCAGTGGCTCTCCTTGCACCCAATTTACATTGTAACTACCGATACCCATGTAATCTGCAATGAAATAAAATTTGTTTGTTTGTTTGTTTGTTTGTTTAATTGTCCGCTAATTGAAGAATATAGAGACAGAGTATTATAACCTATTTGATGTGTCAAGGTATCTTAAAAGTGAAAATAAAATATCAGAGATATTAAGTAAATATCTTAAATCTATACAAGCATGGTATACAATACCGATGAGATGAAACTGAGACACATGTGCAACATCTGGGGGTCCCGGGTTATAACCTATACAAATGCGACAGAGTGAGCGTGCAAAAGGGATAAGATAATAAGATAAGATTGCTTCGGATTTTTAACCCCGGAGGGTTAGCCACCCAGGATAACCCAAGAAAGTCAGTGCATCATCGAGGACTGTCTGTCTTATTTCCATTGAGGTCCTCAATCTTGTCCCCCCAGGATGCGACCCACACCAGTCGACTAACACCCAGGTACCGATTTGCTGCTAGGTGAACATGACAACAGCTGTAAGGAAACACGTCGAAATGTTTCCACCCGCCGGGAATCGAACCCGGGCCCTCCGTGTGTGAAGCGAGAGCTTTAGCCACCAGGCCACCGGGCCTGAGGGGTGGCCTGTACGTCACAGAGTCACTGATATGTTCGGAACTACTAAACGCCTCAAATAATGTAGTTGAAATTTTGGCAGTAAAGATCGAGAACCAAAACTCGGTCATAGTGGTTGTTGTCAAGCCTCCGGATGCAACTTCCCAACAATTCCAGGAACAGCTTTTGAAAATAGACCACTGTCTGGAAAATCTCCCAGCTTCTGCCTCAAACATCTTGCTACTGGGGGATTTCAACCTAAGGTACCTAAAGTGGAGTAATGCAGCAAATAATGTTTTAGCAGAGATAACACCAGGAGGCAACTCAGATGAAAACTCGCACACACACGAGCTTTCAAGTCTCTGCAACAAATTCACCTTAAATAAATAGAGCCAACAAAATGGAGAATACACTGAACTTCATCTTCACTAACAATGATGATCTAATACGAAATATTACCATATCATAAACAATATAGTCAGATCACAACATAATAGAGGTTCAGACAAGTATGAGCGGGTCCACATACCAACAAAATGTAATCAGTCATGAGGGAGCCTTCACCAAATTCAACTTCAATAACAAAAACATAAGGTGGGACCAAGTCAACCAAGTACTAAATGATATAAACTGGGAAGATATCTTAAGCAACACAGATCCAAACCTATGTCTAGAACAAATTATCTCTGTGGCACTCGAGGTATGCTCAAGGCATATTCCCTTAAGGAAAAGGAAGACAAGATGTAAACTAGAAAGAGAAAGGAGTTCCCTATACAGGCAATGGCAAAGAATAACAGAGCGACTAAAAGAGGCCAATATATCTGTAATACGAAGGGAGGCACTGGTCAGAGAAATAGTAAACATCGAACTCAAGCTAAAGGAATCTTACGGGAGTCAAGAAATGCGGGAAGAACTAAAAGCCATTAATGAAATAGAAAGAAACCCAAAATATCTCTTTTCTAATGCCAAACCTAAGTAGAGAACAACATCCAGTATTGAGTCCCTACTTACACGAGATGGGTCCTACACAGATGACAGCAAGGAAATGAGTGAGCTACTCAAGTCCATATATGACTCGGTTTTTATCGATCCGCCAACCAGACGGAGAGTTGAATACCTAAATGATTTTTTAATGAGCGAGACACAGAATTTGGTAAACCCAAACCTATCTTATATTATCCTGACTCAAAATGACTTCGAAAAGGCGATAAATGACATGCACTCTGCCACAAGCCCTGACTCATGGAACTCCGTGTTCATCAAGTACTGTAAGAAACCCCTATCATGTGCTTTTAACATCCTATGGAGAGGGAGCATGGACACAGGGGTCGTCCCACAGCTGCTAAAAACAACAGACATAGCTCCACTCCACAAAGCGGGTAGTAATAGGAAAGAACTACAGACTGATAGCGCTAACATCCCATATCATAAAAATCTTTGAAAAGGTTCTAAGAAGCAAGATCGCCACTCATCTAGATACCCATCAGTTACACAACCCAAGACAGCATGGGTTTACAGCAGGTCGCCACTGCCTGTCCTAACTACTGGACCACTATGACAAGGTCCTGGATGCTCTAGAAAACAAACAAAACGCAGATGTAATGTACATAGACAAGGCGCAGTATTCGCTCCCATCCTGTTCCTCATGAAAGTGTCCTCCATTGAAGACACTGCAAGACTCCAGGTGGACAATCAAATCTTTAAATGGGCCACAAAAAACAATATGAAGTTCAATGATGAGACATTTCAACCACTCCGATATGGAAAACGTGAGGATATTAAAACTATATCAGAATATAAAACAAATTCCAAATACACAATAGAGCAAAAAATTTAATGTAAAAGACCTGGGAATGATATTGTCAGAGGATCTCAATTTCAAAGAACATAACATTGTATCAATCGCATCTACTAGAAAAATGACAGGATGGATAATGAGAACCTTCAAAACTAGGGATGTAAAGCCCATGATGACACTCTTCAGGTCACTTGTACTATCTAGGCTGGAATATGGCTCCACACTAACAGCACCTTTCAAGGCAGGTGAAATTGCTGACCCAGAAAATGTACAGAGAACTTTGACGGCACACATAACTGCGATGAAACACCTCAATTACAGGGAACTCTTGAAGTTCCTCAACCTGTACTCCCTAGAACGCAGGCGGGAGAGATACATGATTATATACACTTAGAAAATCCTAGAGGGATTAGTACCAAACTTGCACACGAAAATCACTCCCTATGAAAACAAAAGACTCGGCAGACGATGCAGCATTCCCCTAATGAAAAGCAGGGGTGCTACTAGCACGATAAGAGACAACACAATAAGTGTCAGGAGCCCAAGACTGTTCAACTGCCTCCCAGCATACATAAGGGGGATTACCAATAGAAACCTGGCTGTCTTCAAGAAGGTACTGGACAGGCACCTAAAGTCAATATCTGACCAGCCGGGCTGCGGTTCGTACGTCCATTTGCGAGCGGTCATCAGTAACAGCCTGGTTGATCAGGCCCTGATCCACCATGAGGCCTGGTCACAGACTGGGCCGCGGGAGCGCTGACCCCCGAAACCCTCTCCAGGTCTACACAAGAGTGACAGACTGCAGGTTAGGATAAGAGAGAGTGAAATAATGCATGGTTAGAGTGCAACAGTGTGAAGGTAACATAGCATGAAGGTAAAAGAGCGAGAGTGAGGGTCACTCTCCTGGAAACGGAAGGGACCCAGACGCAGTTATCAGCGCCTGGCGCCATTACTCACAGCTGTCAAGAGAACACAAATATTTACAAGTACACTCAAGTGTAGTCTCCAGTAGTCCACAGTGATATACACAACTCCTTATTACTGCATCTCTCAAGACTCTACCATTCACGACTGTGGTAAGTGTTAAGCTGTGTTCCAGGTGCTGTGTGACGCTCACCCAAGTTCAACATTATAAAATTTGTCCTGGTCTCTGGTAGGGATGTAGCAAAACACAAGTATGTTTTAAGTGGTTTGTGGTGTTGTTAGTGCAGTGTGTGAGGAATGACGTGTGGCCTAGCTGGCAAGAACCTGAAGATGCGGTTATTATTATTATTTTTAACACTGAATCAACCAATTTCGAAGCACAGATAGATTTAAAGCTCATACTCTGGTAGGTATATACTGCTAGAGGAAACCCGGGCACCAGGCAAAAGTAACTTGCCCGAAAGTGACTCCTAGCAGGAGAATCGAACCTGCTTCCCTAGGTTATGTGTAGAACGTTCATCATTTTGATCTTTAAACGTATAAGAGAAAATTTTAGAAAGGGCTAAATTTTAAATGAGTTCTTGCTAATTGACCAATTTTACCTATTCGGCACAACACACACACACACATATATATATATATATATAAGTTAAGGAAGCCTAGGGAACAAATGGATTTGACAGTTAAAAATAGGAGAGGAGAGTTATTAAATGGAGAGTTAGAGGTATCAGGAAGATGGAGGGAATATTTTGAGGATTTGTTAAATGTTGATGAAGACAGGGAAGCTGTGATTTCGTGTGTAGGGCAAGGAGGAATAACATCTTGTAGGAGTGTGGAAGAGCCAGTTGTGAGTGTGGGGGAAGTTCGTGAGGCAGTGGGTAGAATGAAAGGGGGTAAGGCAGCTGGGATTGATGGGATAAAGATAGAAATGTTAAAAGCAGGTGGGGATATAGTTTTGGAGTGGTTAGTGCTATTATTTAATAAATGTATGGAAGAGGGTAAGGTACCTAGGGATTGGCAGAGAGCGTGTATTGTTCCTTTGTATAAAGGCAAAGGGGACAAAAGAGAGTGCAAAAATTATAGGGGAATAAGTCTGTTGAGTGTACCTGGTAAAGTGTATGGTAGAGTTATTATTGAAAGAATTAAAGTAAGACAGAAAGCAGGATAGCAGATGAACAAGGGGGCTTTAGGAAAGGTAGGGGTGTGTGGACCAAGTGTTTACAGTGAAACATATGGGTGAACAGTATTTAGATAAGGGTAAAGAGGTTTTGTGGCATTTATGGATTTGGAAAAGGCGTATGATAGGGTGGATAGGGGGGCAATGTGGCAGATGTTGCAGGTGTATGGAATAGGAGGTAGGTTACTGAAAGCAGTGAAGAGTTTTTATGAGGATAGTGAGGCTCAAGTTAGAGTGTGTAGGAGGGAAGGGGACTATTTCCCAGTAAAAGTGGGCCTTAGACAAGGATGTGTGATGTCACCGTGGTTGTTCAATATATTTATAGATGGGGTTGTAAGAGAAGTGAATGCGAGGGTCTTGGCAAGAGGTGTGGGGTTAAAAGATAAAGAATTAAATACAAAGTGGGAGTTGTCACAGTTGCTTTTTGCTGATGACACTGTGCTTTTGGGAGATTCTGAAGAGAAGTTGCAGAGGTTGGTGGCTGAATTTGGTAGGGTGTGTAAAGAAGAAAATTGAAAGTGAATATAGGAAAGAGTAAGGTGATGAGGATAACAAAAGATTAGGTGACGAAAGATTGGTTATCAGATTGGAGGAGAGAGTATGGAGGAGGTGAATGTATTCAGATATTTGGGAGTGGACATGTCAGCGGATGGGTCTATGAAGGATGAGTTGAATCATAGAATTGATGAGGGAAAAAGGGTGAGTGGAGCACTTCGGAGTCTGTGGAGACAGAGAACTTTGTCCATGGAAGTAAAGAAGGGAATGTATGAGAGTATAGTTATACCAACACTCTTATATGGGTGTGAAGCATGGGTGATGAATGTTGCAACGAGGAGAAGGCTGGAGGCAGTGGAGATGTCATGTCTGAGGTCAATGTGTGGTGTGAATATAATTCAGAGAATTCGGAGTTTGGAAATTAGGAGGAGGTGCGGGATTACCAAAACTATTATCCAGAGAGCTGAGGAGGGGTTGTTGAGGTGGTTCGGACATGTAGAGAGAATGGAACGAGACAGAATAACTTCGAGAGTGTATAAATCTGTAGTGGAGGGAAGGCGTGGTAGGGGTCGGCCTAGGAAAGGTTGGAGGGAGGAGGTAAAGGAAGTTTTGTGTGCGAGGGGCTTGGACTTCCAGCAAGCATGTGTGAGCGTATTTGATAGGAGTGAATGGAGACAAATGGTTTTTAATACTTGACGTGCTGTTGGAGTGTGAGCAAAGTAACATTTATGAAGGGATTCAGGAAACCGGCAGGCCGGACTTGAGTCCTGGAGATGGGAAGTACAGTGTCTGCACTCTGAAGGAGGGGTGTTAATGTTGCAGTTTTATAACTGTAGTGTAAAGCACCCTCTGGCAAGACGGTGATGGAGTGAATGATGATGAAAGTTTTTCTTTTCGGGCCACCCCTGCCTTGGTGGGAATCGGCCGATGTGTTAATAAAAAAAAAAAAAAAAATATATATATATATATATATATATATGTCGTGCCGAATGGGTAAAATTGGTTAATTAGCAAGAACTCATATAGTTTAACAAGGAGTCTTTTGCTGCAAAAGGTCTTGTATGTGTTGCTAGAGCTGCAAACGTTTTTCTGTCAAGAGAAACAGGACAGGTGTTTCCTGATGCGGGTCTGGAGCATTTGGTCATCTGACTGAGATCTTCCCCTGGCTTACTAATCCACTTCTTTGAAAATTTAAAATTAGTTTATTGTGTCTGTCTATTATTTGTATTGTAAAGGGGGATTAAGTACAGAAGAGTGAAAGAAAGGGATTCTGGGAGACATGAACTCCAACATGGGAGACACTGTTGTGAAGGATGTTGCAGGGAAGTTTGGAGTTCTTGCAACCTTCATCATACATGATCATTACAACATCATAAAAGAACAACATATGAACATATAAGAACGATAGAGTAAAGCACAAAGCGGTACAGTACAATACAAAAAAGCACAACAGTACAGTAACATACAAAAACAGAATATTAACACGTAATACAGTGCAGTAACACATACGAACAGCTGAGTAACACAAGAAAAATTCAGTAACATACAGAACATACATGTAGAACAATCAGGTGACAACAACATTGTTCTGTCACAGGATATGATATCACAGCCTGATTCTACCATCGTTGCATCACAGACGTTTTATGTTGATCATTCACAGTTTTCTGACAAACAGGTCACAATGTTTTATACCAGTGTTCTCAGATCTCCCAGTATCTTCCACTTCTTCTGTATCAGATATTTGAAAACAATCTATCAATGATAATAAAGGAGGAGGCCAATGAAGATGGTTAGAAGTGTCTCTTGTAATAGTCTGTATAACACCATCAGCAACAGCCTGTTCGATCATAAGACCAAAAAAATGCCACTGTAGTATAGTGAACGTGTTCTATCATAACACCAAGACAGTGTCACTGTAGTACAGTGAACGTGTTCAATCATAACACCAAGATAATGTCACTGTAATATAGTGAACGTGTTCATTCATAAGACCAAGACAATGTCACTGTAGTACAGTGAACGTGTTCTATCATAAGACCAAGACAGTGTCACTGTAGTATAGTGAACGTATTCTATCATAACACCAAGACAGTGTCACTGTAGTACAGTGAACGTGTTCTATCATAACACCAAGACAGTGTCACTATAGTACAGTGAACGTGTTCTATCATAACACCAAGACAGTGTCACTGTAGTATAGTGAACGTATTCTATCATAACACCAAGACAGTGTCACTGTAGTATAGTGAACATGATCTATCATAAGACCAAGACAATGTCACTGTAGTATAGTCAAAGTGTTCGATCATAAGACCAAGACAATGTCATTGTAGTATAGTGAACGTGTTGGTTTAAGGGAGTGGATGTAGTGTGTAGTGGTGACAATTTTGTTTGGTATGTAGTGTGTTAGTTTATATACTGTGTAGTTGTCATAGTTGTATTCTAATGAGTCGTGTTGATAGCTTTGTTTAGTGTGTGGTTGTCATAATAATGTTATACCTATTTAGATGCTTAAGACACATGTGGAACATTTTGGTAACTTCATTATGGACATTTTCACCAACTAGTGACTTCATCAGTCCAATACAAAGAATAATTACTAGAGACGGTAGAAGGCTTGAAGAAATGGTTTTAGGTTATCAGTCCCTCGGCACTGATAGGAGGTAGGTACTTCAGCGTTGAAAAATCTTAAGTAGGTGTCCGAGGATGGAGACTTATATGCATTTCAAAGAAAGTATCAAAAGTTCCGCCAACTATTGCAAGTTTGTCAAACAATGTTAGACAAGTGTTAGTGTTGTAGAATAATTCTTTGTGCCAATAATAATAATAATATTTGTATTTTAGATTTTTTTCCAGATTCCATCTCACATTCAAACTTTTCTTAAAGATTGGCAAGCTTTTTAAGTACAGTGAGCTAGTAAGAAAGTAAATACAATAAGCTAGTAAGAAAGTAAATACAATAAGCTAGTAAGAAAGTAAATACAATAAGCTAGTAAGAAAGTAAATACAATAAGCTAGTAAGAAAGTAAATACAATAAGCTAGTAAGAAAGTAAATACAGTAAGCTAGTAAGAAAGTAAATACAATAAGCTAGTAAGAAAGTAAATACAGTAAGCTAGTAAGAAAGTAAATACAATAAGCTAGTAAGAAAGTAAATACAGTTAGCTAGTAGGAAAGTAAATACAGTAAGCTAGTAAGAAAGTAAATACAATAAGCTAGTAAGAAAGTAAATACAGTAAGCTAGTAAGAAAGTAAATACAGTAAGCTAGTAAGAAAGTAAATACAGTAAGCTAGTAAGAAAGTAAATACAATAAGCTAGTAAGAAAGTAAATACAGTTAGCTAGTAGGAAAGTAAATACAGTAAGCTAGTAGGAAAGTAAATACAATAAGCTAGTAAGAAAGTAAATACAGTAAGCTAGTAGGAAAGTAAATACAGCTAGCTAGTAGGAAAGTAAATACAGTAAGCTAGTAAGAAAGTAAATACAATAAGCTAGTAAGAAAGTAAATACAGTAAGCTAGTAAGAAAGTAAATACAGTAAGCTAGTAGGAAAGTAAATACAATAAGCTAGTAAGAAAGTAAATACAGTAAGCTAATAGGAAAGTAAATACAATAAGCTAGTAAGAAAGTAAATACAGTAAGCTAGTAGGAAAGTAAATACAGTTAGCTAGTAGGAAAGTAAATACAGTTAGCTAGTAGGAAAGTAAATACAGTTAGCTAGTAGGAAAGTAAATACAGTTAGCTAGTAGGAAAGTAAATACAGTAAGCTAGTAAGAAAGTAAATACAGTTAGCTAGTAGGAAAGTAAATACAGTAAGCTAGTAAGAAAGTAAATACAATAAGCTAGTAAGAAAGTAAATACAGTAAGCTAGTAAGAAAGTAAATACAGTAAGCTAGTAAGAAAGTAAATACAGTAAGCTAGTAAGATAGTAAGTAACGTATACGTTTATGTTCATATCATTGGATATAAATATTTGTGTGTGCATGTGTATATGTATTTAAATACATCTTAGAATGAGAAGACAGCGTGATGTATTTTATGGAACGTATGAGTGTGAAACTTGACTGTACTAACCTAGTTGTGGTTGCAGGGGTCGATTCACAGCTCCTGGTCCCTCTTCTTCAATGGTGGCTACTAGGTCATTCTTCCTGCTCCATGAGCTTTATCATACCTCTTCTTAAAGTTATGCATGGATCCTGCCTCCACTACGTTGTCATGTAGGGAGGTAAGGAACGAACGGATAATTGGGGAATATGGGAGTAAAGGGAGGGAGTAGGCAGGAGCGGCGAGTTGAGTGACGAGCGGAGGTAATGTGAGGTCACTGGTGACTACACCATCACCTCCCATTACCACCCACTACACTACTAACCCTCTCAGTACTTGAAATAAAATAATGAAATAAAGTATAAGAATAAAGAATATAACGGGGACAGTGAATATTATTATTCTACTCAAACACAGTTTATTATTAAGTCCTTGTACAATAATATATTTGGGAACAGGAGAACACTATTGGGTTTAGATAAATGGGGATTGTACATGAACAGTGAACAGGGAATACAATTTAACTGACGAAACAGAATATAACTTACAATATAGTTCAGAGGACAGTTCACCACAGGAACTCAGTCAGACTCTAGCCACAGGTCCCAAGACCTACACAGCACGAGCACTGCTCCAAGCCAGTACTCTGCCCAGTGTCTCCTTCAAAGACTCTCCAGCAGCCCTCTCCCGAGCTCTGCACACAGGCAGCAGCTCTGCCAGAATCTCGTGCCCAGAGCTCTGCACACAGGCCAGAGCTCCACCAGAATCTCTCCCTCTAGCTGTTTCCTTGAGCTTATTTGGTCCTTCAAGCACCTCACCCCCCCATACACCACGTGTTATGACCTGACGCCAGGCAAGAACAAAAGACCTGAGACTTAAACCGAGAGGCGTGTGTGACAGATATTTGCCAAGGCAAGGTCTTCCTTCAGAGACCTCACTGTCCCCGGTGTATTCTTATACTTTATTTCAAGTACTGAGAGAGTGAGTAGTGTGGTGGTAATGAGAGGTGAGGTGTAGTCACCAGTGACCTCACATTACCTCCGCTCCTGTCACTCGACTCACCTCTCCTGCCTACTCCCTCCCTTTACTCTCTTATTACCCATTTATCTAGGTCCGTTCTTTACCCCCCCCCCTACATGACATGGTGTCTAAGCGGTGGTGGTTTTTAATTATTTTATAGTAGGAACCAGTGCCATGTGCCTTTTGACTGCTCGGTTATACTTATGTTATGCTACCATTTTTTGTGTGTGTAAACCTAAAGTAAATAAATATCTGTGTGAGATAGTGACCCAAGTGATCTAAGTTGACCTATTTTTTGACCGTGGGTCTGAGCAATGTGTGGTTGTAATATTATATTTGTGGAGTTGTGTGTTGGTTTGGGATAAATGGTGGAGAATATGAGTGTTTGGGTGAGACTTTTGGGGTAAGCAATTACTGGCCGAAATTGAATATTTAGTCAGTTGTTGGACCAGGCTTGCAGCCTGTCCAGGTCTCTTTGCAGTCCTGCCTGATCATTGTCAGATTTAATTCTCCTCATTAACTTCACATCATCTGCAAACAGAGACACTTTTGAGTCTATCCCTTCCATCATATACCAAAAACAGCACTGGTCCTAGGACTGACCCCTGTGGAACCCCGCTCTTCACAGGCGCCCACTTTGACACCTCATTATGTGCCATGACTCCTTGTTACCTCCCTGTCAAGTATTCTCTGATCCATTGCAGTGCCCTTCCTGTTATGCGTGCCTGATCCTCCAGCTTTTGCACTAATCTCTTGTGAGGAACTGTGTCGAAGGCCTTCTTGCAGTACAAGAAAATGCAATCAAACCACCCCTGTCTCTCGTGTCTTACTTCTGTTACCTTGTCATAAAAACTCCAGTAGGTTTGTGACGGATTTTCCTTCCCCGAATCCGTGCTGGTTGTCGTTTATAAACTTGTTCTGTTCTAGGTGGTCCACCACTCTCCCGATAATCTTCTCCATGACTTTGCATACTATACACATTAGTGACACTGGTCTGTAGTTTAGTGTCTCGGGTCTGTCTCCTTTCTTAAAAATTGGGACTGCATTTGCCATCTTCCATACCTCAGGTATATGTCCGGTTTCAATGGATGCGTTGAAAATTGTTCTTAGTGGCACACACAACATCTCTGCTCCCTCTCTGAGGACCCACGGAGAGATGTCCAGTCCCACCGCCTTTGAGGTATCAAACTTCTTCTCCTCCTCCTCGGCTGTGTATTTCATCCAGCTGGTGTACCCCCCTTTTCTGACTTACCGAAGTCCTTTCTGTCTCCACTATAAATACTTCCTTAAATCTCATGTTGAGTTCCTCACATACTTCTTGGTCGTTTCTTGTGAACTCTCCACCTTCCTTCTGATGTGGCTATACAACAGCTCCAGGTCAGACTTGACTTTCGATGTTATGTGGTTTTCGTATTGTAGCTGGGCCTCCCTCCTTATCTGTGTGTACTCGTTTCAGGCTCTTTGTTGTCTTTGGTCCTTTGTCTTCTGTACAATTTCCATTCTCTAGAGTGCTTAGTTTTTGCCTCCCTACTACACGTTTGGGTAAACCAAGGGCTCGTTCTGGTCTTCCCATTATTTTTTGTTGCTCTTAAGAAACCTCTCCTCTGCCTTCTTGCATTTTGTTGTCACATAATCCATCATTTCGCTTACTGATTTTCCTACCATTTCTCTTTCCCAATGAACCTCCTGCAGAAAGTCCCTCATGGACACATTCAACAAGCGCCGAAGATGTTTCGGGGTAGTTTTACTGCTAAAGGCCCTGGACGTCGTGTTATTTTTAAGAGAAAGATGAACAGTGACAAATACAAACCAATCCTGGAAATTCATTTGCTTCTGATTGTGGATAGAGGCTTCCTGATAGGGAAGGAATTTTCCAGCTAAATGTTCTAAATTGGCCTGGAAACTCTCCTACAACGACGAAGAACTTGCCAAAATGTGTTCAACGTTGGTTGATTATATACCAAAGCGTGTAGCAGTGGTTATGAAAACAAAGACTAGTCATATTTTTTAATTAAATTAATTATCTGTCATATCATTGGTGTGCATTTTTCATATAAACATTAACTTTCCAAATAAATACCTTATTTCATCACTGTCCCAATTAATATGCTCACTACTGTAAGGGAACAGGGACTTCAGACGTTCCCAGTAGTTTAGATGCTTTTTGTACTTATATGTGAAATGAAAGTTCTCTGTACATTCTCTAGATTTTGCCTGCCTTGAAATGGTCTGTTTGTATACATTTTAAAAGAATCATCCCTAGTTTTGAAGGTTCGCATTATCCATCACACCATTTTCCTAGTAGATGTGATAGAAACATTGTTGTGACCCCATTTCAAAATTCGCCATCAAGAGGTACATAGCAGCGTCCAACAACAAGATTACGAATACAGCCTCGTGAGCAGACTTTTCCTCAAGTCATTTCCTCTCATTAATACAGTATGGCGACACAAGATCATCAATCACATAGCACTAAAAAACGTCCTACACAAATTTTCAGCTTCACCACAGAACCTGTTTTTCTTTACCCCCTTACTACCTGACCCGTCCCCTCACCTGCCATTACCATGAATGGTGTGAGGTACCTGACAGGTCTCCCCACCTGCCACTACCTAGCATGAGGTGAGATACCAGAAACATCCCCCTACCTACCACTACCTTGTATGTGGTGAGGTGAAGATTGAGACACTTATGCAGCATATGGGAATCTTTATTAAGGAAACGTTTCGCCACACAGTGGCTTCATCAGTCCAATACAAAGCAGAAAGGTGTAAGGAGAGGAGGAGTTTGAGGTAATCAGTCCCTCGGTCTGGAGTCGATGTATTCAGTCCATCAATCTTGTAGAAAGTACAGCACATGGCCGTAGAGGTGGCTTATATACTGTAGTCAGGTGAGGCGAAGCAGGAGGAGGCGGGGCCATAGTGGTACCATCCACTAGTCGAAGTAGGTCTTTGTCCAAAGGTTGGACAAGTGTTGAAGAATTTCTTGTATCAAGATCCCAAGATGTTGCATAAGTGTCTCAATCTTCAACTCGTCGGTTTTCAAAACCATTTATCATGTAGTGAGGTACCTGAAACGTCCACCCACCTGCCACTACCTTGTATGTGGTGAGGTACCTGACACGTTCCCCCACCTGCCACTTCCTTGTATTTGGTTAGGTACTTGACACGTCCAGCCACCTGCCACTGCCTTGTATGGTATGAGGTACCTGACACGTCCCCCCACTTGCCACTACCTTGTATGGTGTCAAGTACCTGACACGTCCCCCCACCTGCCACTACCTTGTATGGTGTGAGGTACCTGACATGTTCAACCACCTGCCACTACCTTTCATGAGCTGAGGTACCTGACACGTTCACCCACCTGCCACTACCTTGCATGTGGTGAGGTACCTGACACGCCCATTCACCTGCCACTACCTTTTATGAAGTGAGGTACCTGACACGTCCACCCACCTGCCACTACCTTGTATGGGGTGAGGTACCTGACACGCCCACCCACCTGCCACTACCTTTTATGGGGTGAGGTACCTGACACTTCCACCCACCTGCCTCTACCTAGTATGGGTTGAGCTGCAACATTTCTTATACATTCATGTTCTTGTTTCCCTTCCACTTACGGATCTGCTCAAGACTCTCCCAGAAGATGATCAAATTATACAGATCAATTAATTTGAGTTTCTGTCTCCACGTGTATTAATACTCAACATTGTCAAGTGTTCATTGCACTTTATATATATATACGTATATATATATATATATATATATATATATATATATATATATATATATATATATATATATATATATATATATATATATATATATATATATATATATATATATATATATATATATATATATATATATATATATATATATATATATATATAAACACATCCCAAAAAGAAAGAAAAAACTTTCATCATCACTCATACATAATCACTGTCTTTGCAGAGGCGCTCAGATACGACTCTTTAGAAGTCCCTCCAAACTGCCAATATTCCAAACCCCTCTTTTAAAACGCATTCATTGTACTTCCCACTTCCACACTCCAACAGCTCGTCAGGTCCCAAAAAACATTCGTCTCCATTCACTCCTATCACAGCACGCTGGCTGGAAGTCCAAGCCCCTCGTCCATAAAACCTCCTTTACCCTCTCCCTCCAACCTTTCTTTGGACGGTCCCTACTCCGCCTACCTTTCCCTACAGATTTTAATGCTCTTCAAATTATTTTACTTTGTTCCATCCTCTCTAAATGACCAAACCACCTCAAGATTAGTCAGCCCTCTAACTAATAATTTTAGTAACTCTCCACCTCCTAATTTCTACACTACGAATTCTCTGCATAGTATTTACAGTACACATTGCACTTAGACAGAACATCTCCACTGCCTCCAGCCTCCTCTTTGCCGCAGCATTTACAACACATGCTTCACACCCATATACAAGTGTTGGTATCACTATACTCTCGAATATTTCCTTCTTTGACTCTATGGATAACGTTTTTTGTCTCCACAAATACCTCAATGGACCACTCACCTTTTTCCTTCATCAGTTCTGTGATTAACATCATCCTTCTTAAACCCATTCGCTGACAAGTCAACTCCCAAATAACTGAACACATTCACTTCTTCCATACTCCCTCCCTCCAATGTGATATAATTTTTTTCTTTATCTAAAGCATTTCATACCCTCATCACCTTACTCTTTAGAATCTCCCAAAAGCACATTATCATCAGCAAAAAGTAACTGCGTCAACTCAAATTTTGTATTTGATTCCCCAAAATTTAATCCCACCCCACTGCCCAACACCCTAGCATTTACTTCTTTTACAACCCCATCTATAAATATGTTAAACAACCATGGTGACATTACACAACCCTGTCTAAGACCTACTTTTACTTGGAAGTAATCTCCCTCTCTCCTACACACCCTAGCCTGAGCCTCACTATCCTCGTAAAAACTCTTTACAGCATACCTGGAGTATACTTGGAGAGGGTTTTGGGCCTGATCAACCAGGCTGTTACTGTTGGCTGACCATAACCCGACATACAAACCCCAGCCTGGCTGGTCAGGTACTGACTTTAGGTGCCTGTCCTGTGCCTCCTTGAAGACAGCCACGGGTCTATTGATAATCCTCCTTGTGTATGCTGGGAGACAGTTGAACAGTCTTGGGCCACTCACTCATATTGTGTTGTCTCTTATCGTGCAAGTGGCATCCCTCTTTTTCATTGGGGGAATGTTGCATCGTCTGCTGAGTCTTTTGCCTTCATAGGGAGTGATTTTCGTGTTTAAATTTGGTACTAATCCCTCTAAGATTTTCTAAGAGTATATAATCATGTATCTCTCCTGCCTGTGTTCTAGGGAGTACAGGTTGAGGAACTTCAAGCGTTCCCAGTAACTGACGTGTTTTATCACAGTTATGTGTACCGTGAAGGTTCTCTGTACATTTTCTAGGTCAGTAATTGTGCCTGCCTTGAAAGGTGCTGTAAGTATTCAGCAATATTCCAACCTAGATAGAACAAGCGGCCTGAAGAGTGTCATCATGTCCTTGGCATCCCTAGTTTTGAAGGTTCTCATTATACATCCTGTCATTTTTCTAGCAGACGCGATTGATTCAATGTTATGGTCTTTGAAGGTGAAATCCTCTAACATGAGGTAACTTACTACCTATTCCATACATTTGCAGCATCTACCACATTGCGTCCCTATCCACTCTATCATATGATTTTTCTAAATCCATAAATGCAATGAAAAGTTCCCTACCTTTATTTAAATACTGTTCACATATATGCTTCAATGTAAACACTTGATCTACACATCCCCTACCCATTCTAATGCCTCGTTATTCATCTGCAATCCTGCTCTCTGTCTTACCTCTAATTCTTTAAAAAATAACCCTACCATATGCTTTACCTAGTATACTCAGTAAACTTATTCCCTCATAATTTTTACAATTTCTTTTGTCCCCCTTCCCTTTACATAAAGGATGTATACACGCTCTCTGCCAATCCTTGGGTACCTTCCCCTCTTTCATACATTTCTTATACAAAAATACCAACCACTCCAACACTATATCCCCCCTGCTTTTAACATTTCTGTCATGATCCTGCCAGTTCCAGCTGCTTTACCCCCTTTCATTCTATGTAATTCCTCACACACCTCCCCCACATACACATCCTGCTCTTCTTCACTCCTAAAAGATGTTATACTTCCCTCGCCAGTGCATGAAATTACCGCCTTCCTTTCTTCATCAACACTTAAAAGTTCCTCAAAATATTCCTGCCATCTTCCCAATACTTCCAGCTCCCCATCTACTACTCTACTCTGTTTTTAACTGACAAATCCATTCATTCCCTATTCTTTCTTAGCCTGTTTATCTCGCTCCAAAATTTGTTGACAGTGCCTCTCCCACTCTATCATTTGCTCTCCTGTTGTTCTCTCTCACCACTCTCTTCACCTTTCATTTAGTCTCCATGTACTCTACCATTCTTATATTACTTCTGATTTGTAATAACCTTTCATAAGCTACCTTTTTCTCTTTTATCGCACCCTTTACCTCATCATTCCACCAATCAATCGTCTTTCCTCCTGCACCCACCCTCCTATAACCACAAACTTCTGCCCCACATTCTAACACTGCATTTTTAAAACTATCCCAACTCTCTTCAACCACCCCCACTACTCCTACTTGCACTAGCCCACCTTTCTGCCAATAGTTGCTTATATCTCACCCTAACTTCCTCCTCCCTTAGTTTATACACTTTTACCTCTCTCTTACTTGCTGTTGCCATTTTCATTACGTAATATATCATATCTTGTATACTTATTTATTCTTTTTTTCATAAAATGTGTATTACATATTACCAAACCTCTTTCTACACATAGTTCAGTTAATGTGCAAGTTGTTGGGGACTTCTGCACTGAATGCCTTCATAAGGCCTATAAAGAGTCCAAGTAGATATTCATTATTCTCAAGAACTACGTTATGAGGTCTCATTTTTATAAATGCACAGTTTGTGCTTTTACTTGGACTGAATCTCAACTGGCAGGGGTTGAATATGTTGTGTGATGATAGCAAAGAGTATTATTTCTTACGGACCTAGATATAGGTCTTTAGTTATTCATATTGATTAGGACTTCTCCTTTGTGTAATGGGATTACCCATGCTATTATGAGAGTTGCTGGGAATGTGTTAGTTTCTAGTGATTTGTTGACCAGTATTGCAATGGTGGGTGAAAGCACATAAGCTGCTATTTTGATAAATAACAGTGGTATTTGTGCTAAATTTCCTTATTTAATTTTCAATGAGTTTATTATCAAAGAGACTTTAGAAGGATTAGTTGGAGCCAGGTAGAGGGAGTTCAGAGAGCTTCCAACAAGGTAATCATTTGCTCGAAGATCGGTAGAGAAGAAATCATCAATGTATTAGCTGTTTTAGTAGGCTGGATATAGCAGGTTAGATATTAGATTTAGTTTTTTAAGTTGGTTGGGTCTCCTCCTTTGTGTATTGGGGTAACCCATGCTATTTTAACCCGTTAACTTTCCAAACGTAGATCTACATTGTCACTGATAGTCCTCGGAACATTAAAAAAAAATACAGAGGGTAATTATCTGTGTGTAATAACACCAAAAAAAAATCTTTAGGGTCAGTACTTACCGAGATATAAGGCCTTGAAATTGGCGCTGGATGCTCACCTGACGGCAACATGGAGTCCTGCCGCTTGCAGAAGTGCTGCCAATGTACCTTTTTTTTTCTCTTTTTTTTAATTTGTATAACTTTTATGTTCTGATAATAACAATTTATTTTAGTTCTTGTGATTTTATAGCCAATCTTTGTTCTGACACTAATATTAGATACTAAAATAGTAATCAAATAGTCACAAACACACTGATAAAAGAACATTTTCACTTGCCTCGGTCACAAAGTATTTATAGTTCCCAGCAATGTTTTAGACACGCTGGAGTATATAAAACTTCTTGAAGCACAGTGTAACACGAGTGTCACTCCACTACTGACAGTGCAGCAGTGAAGTGACACTTGATCGTGCACTGCTCCAGTGAACCTTGACTTTATTTGTTCTCACTGCTACACATAAACATGTCTGACTGTCTATCTGTCTCTGTTTATCTCTGTCACTGCTCATCTGTCTGTCTGCCTGTGTCTCTGCCTTCCTGTCGCTCTGTCTGCTTGTCTCTCTTTCTGTTTCAGAGAGAGCCGCTCATGAACCAACAGGTATTACACACGTTGCAGAATTATCATGTCTGGTGCATGAGGTTTTCCAGTACCACCTTCATCATCTTAGCCCTCCACGTTTCTGTGCCCCCATGTGGCTGTGATGGATATGCTGTGCAGCAACATCCTGGTTGACCAGCCAAGCACCAAACAAACCTGGCTCATGGCCTGGCTCTGAGAGTAGTGAGACTCTCGAAAATCATTAAAGGTATATCAACGGGTCCTCTTCAGTGAAAATGTCTGCTAGTTTAGCAGCAACATGGAACTGCTCACGTAACTGATGCAATGTTAACTGTTTTCATTGAGGTTCTTCAGCATCTTCTTTTATCTGGCTCCCTTGTATCTGCATTGAGTTCTCCCAAAATTTCCTCTGGACTCCTCTCTTCATCATCTTTTAAGAGCTCATTCACATCTTCCTTCATATCTTCAAAGCCATCACTTGGTACTCTCCTTGCCAGCTTAGCAATTTCCTGCACCGGACTCTCAAGCGAGGGGAAACCAGTGAAAGAATGAACAACAGAAGGCCATAATATTCCCCAGCCTGTATTTAATGTTGATTGTGGCACTTCATTCCATACACTTCTAGCATAGTTGATGGCATCTGCAATGTTAAATTTATGCCAGAAGCTTGGGAAATACCCTTGTAGCCTGCGGCCAATGCACTAATTTTTTTCCTCACCCTCATACTGAACAAACTAAGCCATGTTAACCCCTTAACTGTCTAAACGTAGATCTACGTTCCTACCGCTAGCGCTCCAAACGTAGATCAACATTTTATTTTTCTTGCCTCCAAATTTGGCATGTTTGGCCTGAGATGCCTGGTCAGTATAGAATGGGTCTTAACTCTTCTTGTGCGCAGTATTAAAAAAAATTGGGACCACTTAGTACCTTGTGGGAGCACCAGTTCAAATTGAGCGACAGCTAGAGCAGTGTGGCAAACACCAGAGATTCACTGATGTCATGTCTTAACACTCCCCTTTTAACAGGAAAGTGATGCTGACCCCGAGTTTATTGACTTTGAGATGAATGTGGCCACGAGTGGTCGAGGAAATATAAAAAACCGCGATAATAACCAATGTGCAACATTTGTGCCACACCCTTTCAGTTTTGATACCACTGGTAGTGTCATCCTGCCAGAATGTCCTATAACCTATGCCCTAAGTAAAGAGAACTGATTCTGGAACATGTGTAATACGTGTTCAGCAGGCTGGCTGGCTGGCTGTCCGGACGGCTGGGTGGCTGGCTGTCTGGACGGCTGGGTAGCTGGCTGGCTGGCCGATTGACTTTGGCTGTATCTCTCTCTGTCTCTGTCTCCATCTCACAGGTACAGATATGTACAGTTATTATACATAGTGTAAATTACCTAGGATTACCCAAAAAATCCAGACAAACTGTTTTACTGTGCTTGTAGATATAAGGCATAATAAGCTAACTGGAAGGTAATACCCATTTTCACTTGTTCTTCTCTCTCTCTGAGACAGAAATAGAGAAAAGCAGAGAGACAGGAAGACAGAGACACAGGCAGACAGAAAGATAGACAGACAGATATACAAATACAGTGAGAACAAATAAAGCCTAGGTTCACTGGAGCAGTGCACGATCATCACTCCACTGGTGCACTGTCGGCGGTGGAGTGACTCGTCTTACACAGTGCTTCAACATGTGGAACATTAGTGCCACATCCTTTCAGTTTTGATACCACTGATAGTGCCATCCTTCCAGAATGTCCTATAACCTATGCCCAAAGTAAGTAGAAACCATTCTGGAACTTGTGTAATACGTGTTCCATAGGCCGGCTGGCTGGCTGGCTGTCTCTATCTCTGTCTATCTCTATCTATCTCTGTCTCTATTTCTATCTTTATCTCTGTCTCTATCTCATGGGTACACATAAGTACATTTATTATATACATTGTGTAAATTACCTAGGATAACCCAAAAAATCCAGACAAAGTGCTATACTGTAGATATAAGGCATAATAACCATGACTGGCAAGTAATATACATTTTCACTTATTCAGCTATCTGAGACAGAAAGACAAGCAGACAGACAGACAGGAAGACAGAGACACAGGCACACAGGAAGACAGATAAGCAGTGACAGAGAGACAGGCGGATGGACAGACACACAGATAGACAGACAGATAGACAGAGACAGACAAACATGTTCATGTGTAACAGTGAGAACAAATAAAGCCAAGGTTCACTAGAGCAGTGCACGATCATCAAGTGCACTGCTGCACTGTCCACTCACCCAGCCACCCAGGCAAACTCACCCAGCCACCCACGCAAACTCACCCAGCCACCCACGCAAACACACTGCCATTAAACACGTGTGACTTATTTCACCCAATTTCTTGGGTTTATCGTCGATCTTTCCGATCCACATAGTAAGGTGAAGATAGACTTTGTGACCTTCCTACTAGTGTGCCAACGATCAAAGCCTATATCTATGTGGATTCTTCATTTATGCACAAATTCTACAAGATTATCACCGTGTGTGCAGTGCATCAGCCGACGCCAGCCCAGACGAGTACATCTCCACTACCACCACCACTCCAGCTTCAATAATCGCTAACAACGTTCTATAACATAGAGACATTTATTTTGTTTTGTTTTCAGATAATTAGAGACAATTGCGAGTGACTGAAACATTTTGCTCATTATCGTGAACTTTGTGTTATCCTGGGATTGTGATTTTATTATAGACAGTGTTATGTGCTAAACTCTTACTTGCATTAATTTTTGAATTTTCCTAGTATCGTCTCTGATTAATTAATGTGTTATAGTTCATTTACATAGTGTTGTGTTTTATCATATCTGCAGTAAGTATAGTTTAACTAAGTATTGTGTGCATTTTAAATCAATTATCCCTTGTGTTATTTCACTTATTATTGTTGTGTTTCCAATATTTTTTTTTCTCTCCCAGTATTGTCCCTGTGTTAATTCTTGTGTTCCATCAAGTGTTCTATCCCAGAGTATTATTCAGTCGTTTACCCTTGCTTGTTATTGTTGTGTAATTAATTTTGCTTGTCCCAGTAACTATATACTATATATTTTTTTTCTCCAAATAATTTTACCTTTTCCCAGTATTTCCCTGCTAATTCTTATGTGTTGCAGTCAGTGTTCTTTTTCCCTTGCACTTATTATTGTTTTGTGTAATTGTTTATTTTTATACAGTGCTAATGTGTTTCAACTTTACAGACTATTGCCATAATTTTTATTGAAGATCTCAATTTCTTCTGCTAAGTTACTTACCTCAGCCCAACGAAATAGACTTTTTGAGAATTTGTAAGTCCAACAGCTATTTACCTTTGATGAGTTGTACTCCAGCTCCTGTA
The DNA here is from genome assembly GCA_009830355.1 of Cherax destructor. Taxonomy (NCBI): domain Eukaryota; kingdom Metazoa; phylum Arthropoda; class Malacostraca; order Decapoda; family Parastacidae; genus Cherax; species Cherax destructor. The sequence goes on from WNWK01022869.1 coordinate 22,843, forward strand.
AGTGTTATCTTATTTCTTGTTATATATCTTGTTCATTATTTTTTTTCTTTGTTCATGTTGAAGTGTTGTTTGAACAAATTCACTCTTAAGTTTGATTAGAGTCAGTGTTCTTAGTGAATTGTTTCAGTAATTGTTTCATTGTGTTACCTTGCTTTGCTTGCAATTGAGAGAAAGAGTGTTCAAACTAATTCATTGCTACTACCTTTGTTTCTTGTGTTGCAAAATTTTTCCCAGTGCAATTTTATTGACTTTTGATAATTCCTGAATCTGATTTTGTGCAATTTAACTTTTGCAGTATTCAATTTTGCTTTCATCAATTTTTATTGTGTTTACTTATGTGTTCAAGTAATTTGTCATTCTTTCAAGAGTAATTAGTAATACTTTAGTGAAATTTTCTCAGTGATTTAAGGAGTAAAGTTACTTTAATTTATTGCCAGTGAATAATTTAATTGTTTTGTGCAATTCTCCTTTTTAGTGATTTGTTTCATCAGATTGTTGCTCTTGCCATAAGTATTATTGATTTTTTTATAATTATTTGTGTATTGATTGTTTAATTTGTTGCAATTTCTGTTGAAATTAAAAGTAAAGAAAGCTCACCTTGCAGTTAATTCAAGTTAAAGCAAGTTTTTTTTTTTACTATGTGTTAATTTTTTCTTGCCAAGTCAATTTCCAGTGAGTTATCTTTTCTTTAGAGTGTTTATTGTGCAATTCTTGTTACTATGCAGAGTAGTTAAAATCAATAATACCAGTTAAGCTATATTGTGCTACATATACTTTCTTTTATTCTTTTCTTTTAAATTCTTGTTTATTTGCCGAAATCATGTGTCAAGTAAATTCATGTGATAATACTGTGTGTGCTGCTATTCAGAGTTATAATGATAATGAATCAGTAAAAAGTTCTCATAGTCCCTTAATGACTGAATGACAGTATCTAGCTTTTGAGCAATGTGTTTGTTCTCGCAGCTTGTATCAGAGATTTGCCAGAGTGATGCGGAATGTGAAGTTCAGATTAAGTTCTTGTAGACTTGTGAGTTATTTGTTAACGTAGCCGAGCGGTCAGAAACTAGTAAACTGTCATTCCTGTCTGTGTTCTACCTACAACTTCTTGCATGCCAGATAGCGTTCAGATGCCTAGGGTGTCTGAAGACACCCAGACTACCTTGAGTGCTGAGCATATCCTTGCAATGTCGCTAGTTCAAGTAGTAGTTCCTCTCCAGGGGACGCTTTGTTGAAGAAAGACTATTTGAAATGAGTTATCCCATATCTTGCTGATGTATAAGCAACTGCAGAAAGACATTTCTGTTGCTAGTGTATTAACTAGAGTGCCAGTTGTTGTCCCTTGTGTTCCAGATAGTGATATTATCCTAGTTGACAGTAAGTCCTTGTAAAGAGTCGTGTGTCGAGAAATTCTTACATGCTGTAAGAGATAGTGAGAGCCGTTTTTCTTTGCTAATATTTTGTGTTATAGAGTAAACTATTTCAGCCGGGGAGAGTTCAATCCACTTCACCAAGCCTGTTCATTCCTTCAGTAGGAAAGTGATCATAAGCCGTGAGCTAAAGATAGAAAATTCAGTTAAAAGAAGTTATTGACTGTGTTTGTTATCAGATTTCCAGTATCTAGTAAGATTTTTGTGTGTTCAAGTTCTCTCCGAGTTCTGAGTTTTAACAGTACAACCCGTGTGCACCGAGTTTATCTTCTGTTAAAGTTTCTGCCCTGTAATAATATTTATTCTTCCTCAGAATCCATAGAGTGCATGAATACACATCGATCGATCAATTTAATCAGTTGAAATTGTAATATAATTTATAATGCATTATATCAAGGTCCATTAAAATTCTATTAAGAACCATTAACTTAAGAAGTGTGATAGTAAGATTAGTTATTACTATCTATTCAGTCGATTCAATTTTATTATAATTTTCTTGATTAGTTCTAAGTTATAATGTGTATGCTATTGTATAGATTCACCCCAGTACCACCTGCCTGTTCAATCTATAGAGTTGTATTGTATTCCGAGACGTCATACCTAACATGGCCAAGCTGTCATGTCAGTAATATGTATACACTTGTGTAGTGCATTATAAGTAATCCTAGCTGTTACTTGTGATGTCAGAGGCCCGCGCATGTGCGCACGTAGACCCATGTGCCCAGTCTCAGTTCTTGGAAGTACGTAGGCCTAACAGGTGGTGCTGGGTACTCCTCCTCACAGACTCCATTAATATACCAGTCAACACCCAGCTGAGAGTTTCCATTGACTACCTTTTATCTCTAAGAACCCTTCACGATATACGAACCACAGCCCGGCTGTCCAGTGCCATCTTGAAGACTGCCAGGGGTCTATTGGTAATCCCCCTTATGTATGTTAGGAGGCAGTTGAACAGTCTTGGGCCCTGGACAGTTATTGTGTTGTCTCTCAATGTACTCGTGGCGCCCTTGCTTTTTATTGGGGGAAAGTTGCATCTCCTGCCGAGTCATTTGCTTTCATAGGGAGTGATTTTCATGTGCAAGTTTGGCAATAATCATTCTAGGATTTTCCAAGTGTTTATTATCATGTAACTTTCTCACCTACGTTCCAGGGAATAAAAATCAAAGTCCTTCAACCTTTCCCAGTAACTTAGGTGCCTTCTCATACTTATGTGCCATGAAGGTTCTTTGTGCACTCTACAGGACAGCAATTTCGCCTGCCTTCAAAGGGGCAGTTAGTGTACAGCAATATTCGTGCCGAGAGAGAATGAGTGATTTGAAGAGAATCATCATGGGCTTGGCATCCCTAGTTTTGAAGGTTTTCATTATCTATCCTATCATTTTCCTAGCAGATGCAGTAGATACATTGTTGTAGTCTTTGAAGGCGAGATCCTCTGACATGATCCTGGAGTTTACCTGGAGAGGGTTTCGGGGAACAACGACCCCTCGGCTTGGTCTGAAACCAGGCCTCATGGTGGATCAGGGTCTAATCAACTAGGCTGTAGAAATTTGTCTTTGGACTGCCTCCTCGTAAGCTGCCCTCCTGGCAAGCACTGTTGACACCGACACTCTGAGATTACTCCTTTCAGGCTCACAAGTGGCTTATGGGACAGATTTCCAAACAACTGCAGCTGCAAGATTTCCCCACCTACATGCATGACTAAAAAGGAGGTTAACTTACTTGATGGAGAAGAATTTGTCACCTAATCTTCCAATCTCCCTAAGCCTTAGCCCCCTCCAAAACACGTGCAGTCAGGACTATGCTTCTGCAAGAATTCAAGTGGTATTAGTGTCCTGCCTGAAACTCAGAAATCCCTAACAACAAGGGGTTATCATCTAAGCAATATCTAAGCAGTATGGGACACTAGCTTCCAGACTTGTACTTAAGATGTGACGCTGGTACATACCGATGTAATAGCGTCCGTCTGCTCGAGACCCACAGATAAACTCACTCAAGTTTTCCCCAGAAAACTGGCCAGATACTGAGAAAAAGAAAGGTAGTCTTACTGTAGTGGGTCTGGATAGAGAAGGATATCCACAGTACTTCGGGATGTCTTCTCCGAGATTCCCAGGTATGATGTTGGAGACACGTGGGTTTGCCGTGCAGCTGTGTACGGCACTTGTTGATCGGTTGGTGTCTAGTCTGAGAAGAGCGCAGGTCATACGTTGTGAGTCTCACACTGCTTGACCTCCTCATGGGATTGCCTTTTCTTGTTGGCTTATATAACCTAGTGTTCGCCTATTGAGGCCTAAATCTTCCTATGTTAAGGTGCTAGAACTACATTATTAATATCTAAAATTGCCTCAATAATCCTAATATTAGTCACTACCTGTACAAACCTACCTAGACCTTCCTAGGAGAGTAAATCTATCAATTAATATGTGCAATCTCCCTACCTTCGCCAACTCGAGTGTGTGTTTGGGTGGGTGTGCGTTTTTATAAACTCAGAGGACCTATCTGTGGTATGTTTAAGGCTTCATACGGCTTATTTACCCTGTGGAACTTTTAGCAAAGAAATAAGTTTCCACACAGGCTGTTACTGCTGGCTGCATGCAAACTGACGTACGAACCACAGCCCGGTTGGTCAGGTGCTGATTTTTGGTGCCTGTCTAGTGCCTTCTTGAAGACAGACAGGGGTCTATTGGTAATCCCCCTTATGTATGCTGGGAGGCAATTGAACAGTCTTGGGCCCTGGACACTTATTGTGTTGTCTTTCAGTGTACTCGTGGCGCCCCTGCTATTCATTGGGGGAAAGTTGCATATCCTGCAAAGTCTTTTGCTTTTTTAGGGAGTGATTTTCGTGTGCAAGTTTGGTACTAATTCCTCTAGGATTTTCCAAGTGCATATTATCAAGTATCTCTCTACCCTGCGTTCCAGCGAATACAGATTAAGGGCTTTCAACCATTCCCAGTAATTTAGGTGCCTTATCGTACTTATGTGTGCCTTGAACGTTCTTTGTACACTCTCCAGGTCAGCAATTTCGCCTGCCTCGAAGGGGGCAGTTAGTGTAGAACAGTATTCCATCCAAGAGAGAACAAGCAATTTGAAGAGAATCATCTTGGGCTTACTGTCCCTAGTTTTGAAGGTTCTTATTATCCATCCTATTATTTTCCTAGCAGATGCCGTAGATACATTGTTGTGGTCTTTGAAGGCGAGATCCTCTGACATTATCACTCCCAGGTCCTTCACATTAGTTTTTGCTCTATTGTATGGCTAATTTCCTCAAGTTTTCCATATCTGAGTAGTTGAAATTTATCTTCTTTGAACTTCATATTGTTTTGGGTGGCCCATTAGAAGATTTGGTTGATGTCCGCTTGGAGTCTTGCAGTGTCTTCAATGGAGGTCACTGTCATGGCAATCCAGGTGTTATCCGCAAAGGAAGACATGGAGCTATGGCTAACGTCTCTGTCTATGTCAGATATGAGGATGAGGAATAGAATGGGAGCGAGTACTGTGCCTTGTGGAACAGCGCTTTTCACCGTAGCTGCCTCAGACTTTACTCTGTCTACTATTACTCTTTGTGTTCTATTTGTCAGGAAGTTATAGATCTATCTGCCAACTTTTCCTGTTATTCCTCTATCACGCATTTTGTGCGCTATTACACCATGGTCACACTTGTCGAAAGCTTTCGCAAAGTCTGAGTATACTACGTCTGTATTTTGTTTATCCTCTACAGCATTCAGGACCTTGTCATAGTGGTCCAGGAGCTGGGACAGGCAGTAGAGACCTGCTCTAAACCTGTGTTGCCCTGGGTTGTGTAGGTGGTTGGCGATCTTGCTTCTTAGAACCCTTTCAAAGATTTTTATATTATGGGATGTTAGTGCAATCGGTCTGTAGTTTTTTGCAATTGATTTACTGCCACCTTTACTGTCACCTATGACACCTTTGGGCAGGGGCCGTTGTCTGGATGTTGTTTTTACCTTAGATTTGGCATAAGTGAAGAAGTAATTTTTTTTTTATTTCCTGTATGGTTTTTAGTTCTTCCTGCGATTATTGTCTCCTGTAAGATATCTTCATCTTAAGTTCGATATTTGTTATTTCATTTACCAGTGTCTCACTTGGTATTTCAGATATATTGGCCCCTCTCAGCAGCTCTGTGATTCTTCGAATTCGTCTGAGTGTGTCTCTTTCTAGTTTACATCTAGTCTTTCTTTTTCTTAAAGGAATGTGCCTTGAGCAGATCTCAAGAACCACAGAGTTTATTTTTTCAAGGCAAAGGTTCGGTTGTTTAGGATATCTTCCCAGCTTGTTGCATTTAGGACATGGTTGACTTGTTCCCATTGTATATTTTTTTATTGAAGATGAATTTTGTGAAGACACCCTCATTTGATCACATTTTGCTGGTCAGGAGCCCTGTGCATACATGTCTGTACCTCTATTATAAATTAGACACTTATGCAACACTTGGGTATCTTTATTGAGGAAACGTTTCGCCACACAGTGGCTTCATCAGTCCAATACAAAGTAGAAAGGTTTAAGGAGAGGAGGAGTTTGAGGTAATCAGTCCCTCGGCCTGGAGTCGATGTGTTCAGTCCATCAATCATGTAGAAAGTAACGCATATATCCGTAGAGGTGGCTTATATACTGTAGTCAGGTATATATGCGTTACTTCTACAAGATTGATGGACTGAACATGACTCAGGCCAGGATGATACCTCAAACTCCTCCTACCTTCTACTTTGTATTGACTGATGAAGCCACTGTGTGCAAACGTTTCCTCAATAAAGATACCCAAGTGTTGCATATGTGTCTAATTTAACAACTTGTCGGTTCTCTGAACCATTCATTTGTACCTTTATTATGTTGTTATCTGAGTGTATTGTCTTTGATACGGTTTTATTACGTATAAGATCGTCGTTGTTAGTGAAGATGAGGTCCATTGTATTTTCTACTCTTGTAGGTTCTATTATTTGCTGGTTTAAGATATATTTGGTGCAGAGATTTAATAGCTCGTGTGTATGTGAATTTTCATCTGAGCTGCATCCTGAGGTGATCTCTGCTAAAATATTATTTGCTACACTCCTACATTTTAAGTGTCTCAAGTTGAAATCTCCCAGTAGCAAGATGTTTGGGTCAGGAGTTGGGAGCTGCTCGTGGAATTGCTGGGAAGTTGCATTTGATGTGTTTAGTAGTTGTTGGCAAATGAGCGACTCTGTGACGTACAGGCCAACCCCCCCCCCCCCCCTTGTTGCCTCTTTAGTCTGTCGCATCTAAATAGGTTATAACCTGGGATCCATATTTCGTTGTGAAAATGATCCTTTATGTGAGTCTCTGTGAAAGCTGCAAACATTGCATTTGACTCCGTGAGCAGTCCCTTGATGTAAGGAATTTTGTTGTTTGTTGATGGCTTTAGACCCTGTATGTTTGCAAAGACAAATATCGTTATTTTGATGGATTTTTTTTTATTTATTTGCTGGCTCTAATATCTGTTGTTCTGGAAGTGTTATATAAAATTATGCCATAAATTTTCAGTAGTGTAATAGCCAAAACGTGGAACATAAATCCGTGTAATGTAACAGTCTACTGTATCTCAATTAATTTCAAGTACACATCTGGTGAATTTTCAAAATTTTCATGTATCTGCCGCATGTGGCCTATTTCACGAAATTTCCTGTCTGAAGCTGAACAAAAACATTTCACTAGCATGTCTTCCATTTTAGTATTTTGGACTGAGAAAAAGCCAATAAAATCATGGAAATCACAATGATGCACTGCCTGGGACAAGATTGTTTTTACACTGTGCACTACACAGACATTTTCATGTTTAGGGAAAAATTTACTACTCAAGAGTATATTTGAGGATGATGTAATTAAGACATCGATCTACATCAGTGACACTGCTCACACTGATGTAGATCTTTGTGACAGTGAAAGTGTTATTACTTGTTCACTATAATTCATGTAATTATCTTTACACAGGCAACATCACGTCCAGTTCTACTTATAACCACAAGAAAAACAACACCACCTCACTGTTTGAACACTGACAACAGACAACGTCATTCCAGACCCACTGTTGACCACTGAAGAATTTCAGATACCACTCACAGTTCATTAATGATGGTAAGGACAATTCTGTGTACTTATTGTGGTGTTCTCACCTAGATGTTTCTATAGGGTTGAGTTCTTGGGACTCCACCTTTATTCATAGATTATCTGGTATACTAATTATCTATTTATAATGATATTGCTAGAAATAATTAGCTTATATATATTTACTAGACCATTTGAACTTCTACTTTCAGTTATTGTTCCCTCATTCACTATGCTCCAATGTTGTTCAAGATTGGAGCACTGCACTATGAAATAATACTAGGAACTTTCAAGACTGAAAAGTTTCCATTGGACCAACAGATAACGAACCTTCTTGAAATAAAAATGAACTAGATTTTATCTTAAAGAATAAAAAGGTACAATCCAAATAACCCGCACATAGGATAGAGGAGCTTACCACGACGTTTCGGTCCGACTTGGACCATTTACGAAGTCACACTAACATAAAGGAGAGAAGGAGGGAGCATATATAGACCAGCAGACAGGGATGGGACAAGAGAGGGTAGGAAGGGAAGCAGGGAAGTAGTATTAGAAGTAGAAGTAGTAGAGTCAGTTAAAGGCCAAGAAAGAGGAGCACTGCAGGAGAGCTAAGGACCCACAGTGGGGGGAGGAAGTAAAGGACTCAAGGTAGAAGAAAGAAAACCCAAAGGAAAAAAAAGGAAAGGAGAAGAGGGAGAAGGAGAAAAAAGAATCAGGTTAAGTCACGGGTGTTCTGAATTATTATTATTATTATAATCCAAAGAAGCGCTAAACCACAGGGGTTATACAGTGCGGCTGGTCAGGACAGGATGCAGGGAGAATGGATTGTAAGAGGGAGATGGATGATTAGTAGGGTATGGAGTGCAGCAGGACAGTGAATAGTGCAGGGATAGAGGGTAGCAAGAGATCGAGGTAGAAGGGACTGAGGGAGGTGCTAGAGGTATAATCTTCAGAGTTTGTGTAGTAAGTCAGTTTCTGTCAAAAAGTCAACGAGAGAGTCAGGATTAAAGGTGGGTCCATCAGCAAGAAGGGAAGGTAAAGAAAGGGCCGCAGAGCGAAGACGCCGTTGGAGGTAAATTCTGCGTGCTCGTTGATAGAGTGGGCAGTCCAACAGAATATGTTGAACAGACACTGGAACCTGACAATGTTCACAGAGAGGGGCAGGGAGCCTCTCCATGAGATACCCGTGAGTAAGACGAGTGTGGCCAATGCGAAGACGGGAGAGTGTAGTCTCCCAACCCTGACATTGGTGACAAGAAGAAGGCCAGAAACATATACTCGGTTTAATAGAATGAGGTTTGTTATTTAGCAGGTCAGACCAGCGTTGTTGCCAACGGGTGCGAAGGTGGGTAGCAATGACGGCAAAACAGTCCGTGAAAGGAACACCTCTATATGAAACTGGAAGGTCATGTACTGCTGACCGCGCAAAATGTCTGCCTGTTCATTGCCCTGTATGTCAACATGACCAGGGACCCAACAAAAAACAATATCTTTGTGCTTGCTAAAGATACGGCGTAACCAAAGTTG
>WNWK01022870.1:0-31866 GCA_009830355.1 Cherax destructor
AGGAAAGCAAACCCTCTGTCTCCTACTCTTATCCTTCAAGCAGAAAGCCCTATCCATATACCTAACCTGGCTATCCCCAATAACAACAATGTTTTTACCTTCCTTTGTGTCGTTCGTCGTGACGTTCCCAGTAGTCGACTCACATTCATCGGGTAGCACGGAGAAGGCATTCGATGTTTCCACAGCAGACTCTTTCTTCTTCATCGTTTCTAACTCTCCATTCGTTTTCTTGATCTTCAACTTCGTTCCTTGAAGTCCGGCCACTGCCCAAGTTCCCTTCTTGACCTGAGGACTCACAACAGGAGGACTACTACGAATCCTCTTGTTTTCCTCCGTCAATCGCCGAATCTCAAGCTTCGCTACCCTCAATTCCTCCTTAAGCTGCTGGTAAAGTTGCTCAATGGACGGCATCTTGGTTCACTTCACAGAGCAAAAGTGGTTCAATCCACAGAGAACCCTAGACACGTCCTCTCTGAGCTAAGAACAGATCACCTCTGAGCTAAGAACGAAACTTCTTCAATGCTATCCCACCTAGAACTCAAGAATGGTACACTGCAGGTCCTTTAAGTCACAGACAGATCTACGAGTCACAGACAGATATCTCTCTTGGAGAGATATCCTCAAGACCTTATTTATATCCCCTTTGTTAATACCCATTTTCCACTTGTATACCTCGATCATGTCTCCCCTCATTCTTCGTCTTACAAGTGAATGTAATTTATGGGTCTTCAATCTTTTTTCATGGAAAAATAAACACATAAGCAGTATAATGTGATCCTTTATTGACAACGTTTCGCCAACTCCATTTCCAAACAAGTTTCCAACATTTTTTCTAAGACCTCATTCCGAGTATCCACCTCCACATCCACCACCATCAAGGACATTACCAGTAACAGACAGGAAAAGCTTCAATCCACGGCAGGGGTATACACAATCCCTTGTAATGGCTGCAGCAAATTATACGTTGGCGAAACATCCAGAGACCTACAAACACGCATTTCAGAACACCAGTACGCAGGCAGATCTGACGACTCAAGAAATGCCTGTGTTCAACACCGAAATTTACACAACCATTTAATCAACTACAGAAACGCAAGACTCATCGCCAGAGAAAACAACACGCAATACCGAAGAATCCTAGAATCATCACTCATCTGTATATCCAACAACTTCAACCAGAACAACGGCTTCTACAACATAGCTGAACCTATTGCCAAGAAACTTCTTCAACGCTATCCCACCTAGAACTCAAGAATGGTACACTGCAGGTCCTTAAAGTCACACAATGTTTTTAACTATCACACTACTTTTAAGACTGTCACATGCAGCTTTCTCCACCTGACCCAGCATTCTCCACCTGACTGTACCCTATATATATCTCCATGTTGCTCATTTTCCAGGTAGATCTGTCTGTGACTCGATAAAGCCCACTGCGTGGGCGAAACGTTGTCAATAAAGGATCACATCATACTGCTTATGTGTTTATTTTTCCATTGTGTCGGTATTTTATACCATTTATTTCCAATCTTTTTTCATACGGAAGATTTCTAATGCTATGTATTAATTTTATCATTCTACGCTGAATGTTTTTTAACGAATTTATGTCCATTCTGTAATATGGAGACCAGAACTGAGCTGCGTAATCTAGGTGAGGCCTTACTAATGATGTATAAAGCTGTAATATAACCTCTGGACTTCTGTTGCTAACACTTCTTGATATAAATCCCAGTAATCTATTTGCCTTATTACGTACGCTTAGGCATTGCTGTCTTGGTTAAGGTTGCTGCTTACCATCACCCTCAAGTCCTTCTCGCAATCTGTATGGCTAAGTTCTACGTTATTTAACTTGAGTAAAAGAACACAATTGCAACTAATGTGACATTTTATTGTGGCAACGTTTCGCTCTCCAGGAGCTTTCTCAAGCCGTTACCTTGAGCCGTAACGGCTTGAGAAAGCTCCTGGAAGCGAAACGTTGCCCAATAAATGTCATTAGTTGCAATTGTGTTCTTTTACTTAACATATTGTCGGTAATTCTACCAATATTATTACGTTATTTAACTTATAAGTGCTTGGGTTATGGACACTCCCGAGCGTCCCTGTTGTCCATGTTCACCCATCAGTAAAATGGGTACCTGGGTGTTAGTCGACTGGTGTGGGCCGCATCCTGGGAACAAAACTGACCTAATTGGCCCGAAATGCTCAGCATAACAAGGGGCTTTCTATATAGTAGTATGTCATTGATGTCAGCTATGGTCTGTATACCTTGTACATGTACTTGTAGAAATAAATATATTATTATTACGTAGCTACCTTACCTGTTGTGTGAGTAACTTCACACTGGGAGGTGGACATAAATTATTATAGTACACACGGTAGTCAACATTACCGCGTTCAGGAATTATCTTAATTATCACTTAATACGACCAGATTACAATGTATCTGAACCCCTCCAGATACTACTTGGATATATTCACTCATTTCGTGGTCCATAATTCTTGCCTATACACCTCCCTCTCCCCATCGGCCTAGATTAGCCATGATCAGATTCTGCCACACTTCCCAGTTAATGTATACGTTCTGACATTTTTCACTTACTCTCCTTAATAAATATTTTAACTTTTGCACTTACATTTTTTTATAGTTAGGGATATTTCCAGGAGTATACCTGGAGAGGGTTTCGGTGTCAACGCCCCCGCGGCCCGGTCTGTGACCAGGCCTCATGGTGGATCTGGGCCTGATCAACTAGGCTGTTACTGTTGACCGCTCGTAAACCGACGTGTGAACCACAGCCCGGCTGATCAGCTACTGACTTTAGGTGCCTTTCCAGAGCCTTCTTGAAGACAGCCAGGGGTCTATTGGTAATCCCTCTTATGTATGCTGGGAGGCAATTGAACAGTCTTGGGCCCCTGACACTTATTGTGTTGTCTCTTATCGTGCTAATGGCGCCCCTGCTTTTCATTGGGTGGATGTTACATCGCCTACCGAGTCTTTTGCTTTCGTTGGGAGATTATAATGTACAAATTTGGTACTAATCCCTCTAGGATTTTCCAAGTGTATATATAATCATGTATCTCTCCCGCCTGCGTTCCAGGGAATACAAGTCGAGGAACTTCAACCGTTCCCAGTAATTTAGGTGTTTTATCGTACTTATGTGTGCCGTGAATGTTCTCTGTACATGCTCTAGGTCAGTAATTTCACCTGCCTTGAAAGACGCTGTTAGAGTACAGCAATATACCAGCCTAGATTGAACAAGCGATCTGAAGTGTCATCATGGGCTTGGCATCCCTAGTTTTAAATGTTCTCATTATCCATCCTGTGATTTTTCTAGCAGATGTCGTGGTCTTTGAAAGTCAGATCCTCTGACATTATCACTCCGATATAGTTTTAATTTCCTCACGTTTTCCATATCTGAGTAACTGAAATTTCTCTTCACTAAACTTCATATTGTTTTCTGCGGCCCATTTAAAGATTTGGTTGATGTCCGCCCTGAGTCTTGCAGTTCCTTCAGTGGAGAACACTGTCATGCAAATTCGGGTGTCATCTGTCTATGTCAAATATGAGGATGAGGAATAGGATGGGAGCGAGTACTGTGCCTTGTGGAACAGAGCTTTTAACAGTAGTCGCCTCAGTCTTTACTCTGTTTACTATTACTCTTTGTGTTCTGTTTGGTGTGCAACACATTTTCCTTATTAGAATATTAATTTCCTCTAAATTACAAGTTTATCCTTAACTCCTTACAGTAAATATGGAAATTATAGGTAATATAGGTTTTCATGTGATTTAATACTTTTCAAAAATGAAGATACACATCTACACAATTTCATGTAAAACTTTATTATCCCCATCAATTCTTACACACAAATTACAGTCATTAATTAAGGCTGAATTTAATCTGTGAACTCAGAGTGTTTATACACATGAACACTTATCTGTTAATGTATGTTCACTCAGAGATACATGTCTCGGAGTGTATATAAGCTTTAGAGGTAAGATAAACATAATAAGATAGATCAAAGTTAGTCTCAGTATATATTCCCTCACATACGTATTTATCAGTGTATATACACTGAAAAAAAACATATTTATCAATGAATGTACACTGAAAGATAGTATATTTTTCAGTGAATACCTGCTGAAGGATACGTATTAATCAGTGTATGTACACTGAGAGATACATAGTAAGTATATTCAGGTATACAGAAATACAGTTACATAGATTATCATACATATCAGCATATGTGTAGAGAACCTGGGATAACCAAAAAAACTCAGACAAAGTGACTTATTTCTATTGATTTATATAGAGAGATGGGCCTTGCATGAAGACACAACAGAGCATATGTCTTTATTACATCAACATTTCACTCAGTGGAATATATACCAGATATATATTATGTATATAAACTAGTGTTTGCCCTGCTGCTCCCAGTAACGTTTTGTTACTTAAAGAATAAGGAGAGGACCTGGATCATGTGATTTGGGCTGCTGCATGATTAGTTTAATATCTTTACTATGCACCCTATACCCATCCTGTGGGCGGTAGTCAAAAAGGACTTCAGAGGTACGTAATGGATCCAGGGACTGGGCAGCACAGTTTTGACACCTAAACAAGTTAGTGGTAATGAACTATTTGCACGTTTTTATGTCGCTACAATCGTAATGAGTTATTTATGCAGACATGATTTGGGTCACACACAGTACTCGCTCCCATCTTGTTCCTCATCCTCATATCTGACATAGACAGGGATATAAGCCACAGTGCTGTCTTCCATTGAAGACACTGCAAGACTCCAAGCGGACATCAACCAAATCTTTAAATGGGCCGCAGAAATCAATATGAAATTCAATGATGAGAAATTTAAATTACTCCGATATGGAAAACGTGAGGAAATTAAAACTACATCGGAGTATAAAACAAATCCCAACCACATGATAGAGCGAAAAAAATAATGTAAAAGACCTGGGAGTGATCATGTCGGAAGATTTCACCTTCAAAGACCATATCATTGTATCAATCACATCTGCTAGAAAAATGACGGGATGGATAACGAGAACCTTCAAAACTAGGGATGCCAAACCCATGATGACACTCTTCAGATCGCTTGTTCTATCTAGGCTGGAATATTGCTGTACACTAACGGCATCTTTCAAGGCAGGTGAAATTGCTGACCTAAAAAATGTACAGAGAACCTTCACGGCACACATAACTGATAAACCACCTCAATTACTGGGAACGATTGAAGTTCCTAAACCTGTACTCCCTAGAACGCAGGAGGGAGAGATACATGATCATAATCATATACACTTGGAAAATCCTAGAGAGATTAGTCCCAAACTTGCACACGAAAATCACTCCCTAGGCAACACAGTAAGTGTCAAGGGCCCAAGACTGTTCAACTGCCTCCCAGCATACATAAGAGGGATTACCAATAGTCCCCTGGCTGTCTTCAAGAAGGCGCTGGACAGGCACCTAAAGTCAGTACCTGACCAGCCGGGCTGTGGTTCGTACGTCGGTTTTCGTGCGGCCAACAGTAACAGCCTGGTTGATCAGGCCCTTATCCACCATGAGGCCTGGTCACAGACCAGGCCACCCCGAACCCCTCTCCAGGTATTATATATATATATATATATATATATATATATATATATATATATATATATATATATAGATAGATATATATATATATATATATATATATATATATATATATATATATATATATATATATATATAGATAGATAGATAGATAGATACAAAAACATTATTTTATATATTAGCAAAGTTTAAGTGGTTATGCGTTATTTACTGTGGGCAAAGTCAGGTATTTTTCCAGAATGGTTGGTAATATAGCACTGTGGATAAAATACTTCGACTTTTCTTGAACATTTCTGAGTGAGTTGTCTCTGAATTTTTTAATTTTATCGCACTCCATTAATGACGCAAAGTGTGACAGTTGTCCATCCTTCAGTTTACACTTAGTTTGGTCTACATCATCTGGTGGTGGTGATTTAATCTCTCAGAGACACTGATAACCCAAACGGAGTCTGGCAGCGGTGACATCCAAGAGTCTGCTTATTTTGTTGGATGCACCATAGACATGTGGCTCCTCCTGCATGATAGAATGATGATAGATGGACTGACTAGCGTCATTCTCCCTCAGTCTCAAGTCAGTGAAGTTCGATTGAACTTCTTTTCTTATTATTATTGTAATCAAAACTGCCAACTGACAGCCCATGATTGTAATCTACTCCCTCTTTAAATTCATATGAATGCCAATTTATATTTTTGTTTCATGCTCTCAGCTGCATGGGCGAGGTGACATGCAGGCAGGGGACGTAGGAGATAAATACAAAAGTTTTAAAAGTGTTCCTTCTTTATGGATGTACGTAATATGTACATTGAGAAGAGGCTGAGCCTCTTCCAGGGGTTTCTGTCCCCGAGATAATAATGATAATAATAATAATAATAATAATAATAATAATAATAATAATAATAATAATTATAATAATAATAATCTTTATCTCTACAAGTACATGTACAAGGTATATACGCCTAGCTCACATCAATGACCTACTATTATAAAAATTAAAATTAAAATTAATTATTTCCTTGTAAAGCTTACAATGTTTGGCTTACATGTTAAAAAAATGTCGATTACAAAAGATGGCCACTAGCATGCCTAGGCATTTTAGGCATGCCTAGATATATAGAAAAACCCCTGTTTTTGCAGAGTATTCCGGGCAAATTAGGTAAATTTTATCCCCAGAATGCGACCCGCAGCAGTCGACTAACACCCAGGTACCCATTTTACTGATGGGTTAAGATGGACAGCAGGTGTCTATGGAAACACGTCCTAATGTTTCCAGTCGTACCGGGGATCGACCCCCGGACCTCAGTATGTGAGCTGAGTGCGCTAGCAGTTGAGCTACGGGACACCTAAATGGAACTTTCTTATCAATTATCACTTGCCACTTATCATTACACCGTGTTAAGAATGTGAAGATGTAAAGTCATTTTTCGCATGTACATATATACATAATTTTAGCTTTAAGGAAAAAGTTTGATTGCTTTGTTCATTATTTAAAACCAGTGTAAAAACATTAAATTTATGTGCAATGCCCTAAAAAAAAATACGTACTTTTAATTCTCAAATTCATCAACTCATTGCCTCTGAGTTTGCTGTAATTTTTTTCAGATGAATTTGATTTTTAAAAATTATAATATGAGACTGTTACTTGGAATCATTCCTCCAAGAATTTCAGTTCTTGAATTGAATGTCGTCTAATGTAAAAAAGTGTATCAATAGCCTTACTAGAATATAACCGAAATATTTTTTTCATTTAATCATGTACAATGATATGCTTTATCTATTTACATATACATTAGTTACTTACCCATCGAATAAGTCTTATCTGTATACATTTCATGTCTTTATATACATATCATGTGTCACTCATTTTTGTACATGCAATGTATCATGTAGGAATAAATTTTGAATCTGAATTTCTAAAATATCAAATATACAAACATTTCTTCCCTTATAGACATTCATTCAACAATCTTCAACTATTGCTGAAAATATATATCCCTTTATTACTTAACAAGATCTATTTAAGATTACCACCTAAGATATTATTCCATATTCTAACATCTCATCAAATACAGAGAGAAATCGAGGTCGAAGAAGTGGATTACTATCCAGCTGTTTCAACATTTTCTCCCTGTGATTCTCTACAAAGTCTCCATCGGTTATATTATCCAAATCCATCACATCCGCTGCCTGACTCACCACAATAGGCACAACCATCATTGCCATGATCAAACCAAACAAGTTCTTCTTGTGATATTCCTCTCGTAGTTCCTGAGGTGTAAACTCAGCTTTGGTTCCTCCTGCCTTCAGCACCTCGCTTAAGGACTCATAGTAAACTTTCAAGAAGGTTTCCAAATTGTCCTTCCTGTCAGGACCATTGAAACTGGTGTACATGAAGTAGTTGAGGTCTGTGGCTGGCGAGGCTTTGCGACTGATTTGGAAGTCCAGGAGTCTTACATCGACCGGAACACCTGTCTCATCGTACCTGTTGGATAAATATTTGTATGGAATTTGACTCCCGTGAGAATGGTAGTTGAATTCCAAGAGTTTTATTGAGGTCTCAATCACATTTTCAGGAAAAATTATTTCAGAATGTAACTGAGAAGTGACGAAAACGCTTGAAATTTAATTAACATTCCCTATAGTTAAACTGTTTATTAAAACATCACTTGTTTATGGTAATCTTATTGCATATATTAAAACGTAATACTGAAAGTGTAATGAACAGTAGTCATTGGAAACACAGAAACTGGCTTAGAGACTTAAATATATCTTGAAACTAATAATAACTAAGAGGCTGAAATACTGAACTCCCTCTTGGTCCAAGAAATATGAGACTACCATTCCCTGTGTATGTGTGTAAAATACGGAGGTTCGATCCTCCGTAAGGGACCTAACCCTCTGACCTCTCACAGAGTATAGCAAACTGACTTTGGATCAAACCTGAATATATCCCATTTCCCTTATGCGCTTCACACTAAACCACTACGGGTTTGAGTGCTTTCCCACGAATATAATAATTTCATGCCTACTTGAACAAGATGTTGTTGTTCCAGCAGTCACCATGACAAAGCACATCAAAGGGAGGACTCTTCTTTATCTGCTCCAGCAAGACATCCATGCTACTTGGTGCAAAGTCTTTCAGCCAATCAGCGACTTTTTCGTATCCACTGATTCTCTCTGCCATCTCTGCTGCATTCTCGGCTTGTGAAGTAAGCATTTTCTTAAACTCATCGCCTCCAGACACAGAGTGAAAGTCTTTCTGAATATATGTGTACTTGTCTTCCAAGACTACTGATGTTTCTTTTTGATATAAGATAGAGGCAGCGTGAAGTTTGCCTAGTTCCTTGAGGACAAGGACAGCGTGGGCCTTGTCCATTCCTTTCATGCGGTCAAACATTTTGAAACCTTCTGGGCGCAAATCTCCAAGGAATATAACTTCCTCTTCTTCAGTCAAGTGAGCAAAGTAGCAATGAGGAGCCCGTATTGGTTCACGTCCAACACGACAGAGCTGAGCGTTGAGTAAGGGCATAAGTTCCAGGTAATATCCCGCCTCCTTCTGAAAAGCCATTGTCGTAAATTCATTGAAGATTGTGAGGCCCCGACATGGATTACATTTCACTACAAATGAAGTTTTCCTGTCATTTCCTTCTTTATGATAACGAACATCTACACTTGTCACAATGCATGCGTAATTGTCGCCCTTGTTAGTGAAGTCTGTAACAGTCCATGAGAGCAGCTGTGCACTGCTGCCTTGTTGTGCCTTCAGAGCTTGTTTGACGTGCGACTCTGTGATGAGACTTCGATATGTTTTCTTTGGAGCCTCATTCACATCTTCTAACTGCTTCACATCTACTGCCACTTCTGCTTGCCTGCCAATCACTGCCTCTTCTGCTTGCCTGCCATTCACTGCTTCTGCTTGCCTGCCATTCACTGCAAAACACGAATGTCAGTATGAGTTTATTTTGATCCTTTTTTTTTAAGCTTATACTGGAAGGAGTAGTGTGGGGGTACCTGGTGTTATTGACTTACAGATAACCCGTGTGGGTCATTCAGTGTAATGAGAGGTGGAGGCCTGGTCATCCTTCCCTGATGTGTGGAGACAACCAGCTACATAAAACCTTACGGGTTTAGCACTTAACTTGATTACAACAACAATATCAATAATAATAATAAACCACGGAATTGGTAGGGTGAGTCGTGAAACCCGAGGCTAGTGCGTAAGCCACTGGGCCAGCTGGCTACAATAAGATTAATCTAACTAGGTATATTGCAATCGTGTTATTACAATATCGTGAGTTATAGCAATAACAATAATAGCAACAATAATGCATCATGGTGACATGCAGTGAGGACTTTACTTCCTCGTTTGTCCAACAATTCTGCCTCGTCATATTTCTAATACTAATTTTTAATTAGTATTTTCAATTTCACTTGCCTGTCTTTATATATTTTGAAGCAACGCTGTATGACTCTTTTTCGTTTAACGTTTAGTTTTGATCATAATAATAATAATATATATTTGAATTGATTGCTGATTACAATGGTTTGAAGATGAGCATAGAAGAATTGACCTTGCTGAAATATAAGGTAATATTTCAGAAATATTTTTGTGAATTTATGTCTTCACAAATAACTACACCACCAGTAGGATGGGTATGGGGTGACTACCACCCTCAGGATGGGTATGGGGTGACTACCACCCTCAGGATGGGTATGGGGTGACTACCACCCACAGGATGGGTATGGGATGACTACCACCCTCAGGATGGGTATGGGGTGACTACCACCCTCAGGATGGGTATGGGGTGACTACCACCCTCAGGATGGGTATGGGGTGACTACCACCCACAGGATGGGTATGGGATGACTACCACCCACAGGATGGGTATGGGGTGACTACCACCCACAGGATGGGTATGGGGGTACACTCCCACCCACAGGATGGGTATGGGGGTACACTACCACCCACATGATGGGTATGGGGTGACTACCACCCTCAGGATGGGTATGGGGTGACTACCACCCACAGGATGGGTATGGATGCTCACACAGATGGATGGTGACTACCACTCAGGATGGGTATGAACTACCCTCAGGATGGGTATGGGACTAACCACAGGATGTAGATGACACCACCACAGATGGGATGGTGACCCACCCACAGGATGGATGAGAACTCACCACAGGATGGTATGGAAAGCCTCCACAGGATGGAGTGCAATAAAAACTAGAGATGAAAACGCCTAAAGCGATTTATCGGAAACTTTATATTAAATCAAGAACAAACTAGGAGTACCTAACAGCCGTCACGGAGGATGAAGAACAAACTAGGAGTACCTAACAGCCGTCACGGAGGATGAAGAACAAACTAGGAGTACCTAACAGCCGTCACGGAGGATGAAGAACAAACTAGGAGTACCTAACAGCCGTCACGGAGGATGAAGAACAAACTAGGAGTACCTAACAAGCCGTCACGGAGGATGAAGAACAAACTAGGAGTACCTAACAAGCCGTCACGGAGGATGAAGAACAAAATAGGAGTACCTAACAGCCGTCACGGAGGATGAAGAACAAACTAGGAGTACCTAACAGCCGTCACGGAGGATGAAGAACAAACTAGGAGTACCTAACAGCCGTCACGGAGGATGAAGAACAAACTAGGAGTACCTAACAAGCCGTCACGGAGGATGAAGAACAAACTAGGAGTACCTAACAGCCGTCACGGAGGATGGTTTTCCTGTCATGCAATTACATAGATTTTTTTATGTTATAATCCATCATTTTCTGTAATGATCGCACAGGATAAGTTTACTGTCATACTCCATCATATAGGATGGTTCTCCTGTCATACTCCATCATATAGGATGGTTCTCCTGTCATACTCCATCACATAGGATGGTTCTCCTGTCATAATCTATCATATAGGATGGTTCTCCTGTCATACTCCATCATATAGGATGGTTCTCCTGTCATACTCCATCACATAGGATGGTTCTCCTGTCATAATCCATCATATAGAATGGTTCTCCTGTCATACTCCACTCACACAACATAGTTTCCCTGTTATACTCCGTTATATATGTGGCCTTAACCGTGATAATCTTTATTTCTACAAATACATGACACAACTTACACACGACCTTCGCTGATTAGGTAACAGCTAGCAAATATCTGTAAGGAGACTTGACTTTACTTCCCGAATCGCCCAGTATTCGAACCTGGATCCTTTCCCTTGTGAGCCAAATGCTATGCAAGGTGAAAGCTCACTTCTAAGCTTATGTAAAACGTTTTATAAGTCTATAGCAGGATATAACCCATATAGATATATTAAAGAAAGAAATTTTGCTTGAATACTTCAATAAAGAAATTAGATCGTGTTCACAGTGTGCGATCCTCAATTTCGTTTCAATATTGACAAGTTTTCTCTTCACTTGTCTCCATGGGGTTACAGCTTCCCGTTTAGAAATAATTATTACACACTGATACAGCAACATTCATGAGTCTATATAAATAATATACTTACTTTTAAGGAAAGACGTTGTTTGTTTAGTAGAGAGATCTTTAACTGGAGGGCTTTTTCCGTTACAGTTTGGATTAAGGGCACTTCTCAGTTTAGAGGACAGGGTGATCGCACCAGCCTTTGAAGAACAGGTTGATCACAGGGCTCTTTAAAGAATAGATTGATCACAAGACTTTTTGAAGAGCGGATTGATCACAGCACTGAAGAAAGGTTGATCAAAAGATTCTTTGAAGAACAAGTTGATCACAGGGCTCTTTGACGTCGTGGATGATCACAGGACTAACTAAAGTACAAGATTGTTTACGGGATTCCTCGGAGGGAGAGTGGGAGTGGGTCACAGCAAGCTGATCTGTGGTTATTACATTAGTGTGAGTGTGTGTGCTCAGGGTACCACGAGAAACATTCTCCAGATTACATAGCATATTTTTTATAGAAGTTGTGAGCACTCCAGTTGATATGACACACAAAAAATGATTTTTTATGGGTTTATCGAAAACTGTTATAATATAGTATTATATATATATATATATATATATATATATATATATATATATATATATATATATATATATATATATATATATATATATCATTTTCCTAGCCGATGATGTAGATATATTGTTGTGGTCTTCAAAGGCGAGATCCTCTGACATTATCACTCCCAAGTCCTTCATATTTCTTTTTCGCTCTATTGTATGGTTAGGATTTGTCGTATACCTTGATTCATTTTTTATTTCCTCAAGTTTTGCACATCTGAGTAGTTGAAATTTCTCCTCGTTGAACTTCATATTGTTTTGAGTTACCCATTTGAAGATTTGGTTGATGTCCGCTTGGAGTTTTGCAGTGTCTTAAATGGAGGTCACTCCCATGGCAATCAGGGTGTCATCCGCAAAGGAAGACACGGAGCTATGGCTTACATCTCTGTCTATGTCAGAAATGGGGATGAGGAATAGAATGGGAGCGAGTACTGTGCCTTGTGGAACAGAGCTTTTCACCGTAGCTGCCTCAGACTTTACTCTGTTTACTATTACTCTTTGTGTTCTATTTGTCAGGAAGTTATAGATCCATCTACCAACTTTTTCTGTTATTCCTTTATAACGCATTTTATGTGCTATTACACCATGGTCACACTTGTCGAAAGCTTTTGCAAAGTCTGTGTATACATCTGTATTTTGTTTATCCTCAACAGCATCCAGGACCTTGTCATAGTGGTCTAGTAGTTGGGACAGGCAGGAGCGACCTGCTCTAAACCCGTGTTACCCTGGGTTGTGTAATTGATGGGTATCTAGGTGGTTGGCGATCTTGCTTCTAAGAACCCTCTCAAAGATTTTTATGATATGGGATGTTAGTGCTATCGGTCTGTAGTTCTTTGCTATTGCTTTACTGCCCCCTTTGTGGAGTGGGGCTACGTCTGTTGTTTTTAGTGTGTGTGGGATGACCCCTGTGTCTATTCACTCTCCATAGAATGTTGAAGGCACGCGATAGGGGCTTCTTGCAGTTCTTGATGAACACGGAGTTCCATGTGTCTGGGCCTGGGGCAGAGTGCACAGGCATGTCATTTGTTGCCTTTCCAAAGTCTTGTGGAGTTAGAATAATATCCGAGATTTTTGAGTTTACCTAATTTTGCGTTTCGTTCATAAAGAATTCATTTGGATTGTCGACCCTTAGTCTGGGCAGCGGCTCGCTGAACACTGAGTCGTATTGGGACTTTAATACCTCACTCATTTCTTGGCTGTCATCTGTGTATGTCCCATCCCGCCTAAGCAGATGTTGTTTTTCCCTTAGATTTGATATAAGAGAAGAAGTATTTTGTTTTGTTTTTTCAATTTCCTTTATGGCTTTTAGTTCTTCCTGTGATTCTTGTCTCTTGTAAGATTCCTTCAGTTTAAGTTCGATTTGCAATTTCATTGATAAGTGCCTTTCTATGTATTTCAGATATATTGGCCCCTCTCAGCAGCTCTGGGACTCTTCGCCTTCGTCTGTATAGGGAGCGTCTCTCTCTTTCTAGTTTACATCTTCTCTTTTTTCTTCTTAATGGAATGTGTCTTGAGCAGATCTCAAGAACCACAGAGTTCATTTTTTCTAGGCAACTGTTCGGATCCGTTTTGTTTAGGATATCTTCCCAGCTTGTTTCATTTAGGACATGATCCTTTGTATGTTTTTGTTATTAAAATTAAATTATGTGAAGAGACCTTCCTGACTGATCACATTTTGCTGGTCAGGAGCCCTGTGCATACATGTCTGTACCTCTATTATGTTGTGATCTGAGTGTATTGTCTTTGATACGGTTATATTACGTATCAAATCGTCGTTGTTAGTGAAGATGAGGTCCAGCGTATTTTCTAGTCTTGTAGGCTCTAATATTTGCTGGTTTAAGGTGAATTTGGTGCAGATTTAATAGTTCGAGTGTGTGTGAATTTTCATCTGCACTGCCTCCTGGGGTGATCTCTGCTAAAACATTGTTTGCTATACTCCTCCATTTTAGGTGTCTCAAGTTAAAATCTCCTAGTAGTAAGATGTTTGGGGTAGGAGTTGGGAGATTTTCCAGACAGTGGTCAATTTTCTAAAGCTGCTCCTGGAATTGCTGAGAAGTTGCGTCTGGAGGCCTGTATGCCACCACAGTGACAAGGTTTTGGTTTTCAGTCTTTACCGCCAAAACTTCAACTACATCATTTGAGGTGTTTAGTAGTTCTGAGCAAATGAGCGACTCTGTGACGTACAGGCCAACACCCCTTTGTTGCCTGTTAAGTCTGTCGCATCTGAATAGGTTATAACCTGGGATTCATATTTCGTTGTTATAATGATTCTTTATGTGGGTCTCTGTGAATGCCGCAAACATTGCATTTGACTCCGTGAGCAGTCCCTTGATGTAAGGAATTTTGTTGTTTTTTGACGGCTTTAGACCCTGTATGTTTGCAAAGACAAATGTCGTTATATTGGTTTAATTCAGGTTTTTTTTTATTTGCTGGCTCTGTTGTTCTGGAGTGGAGGCCAGTGTCCGTTCCTCTGCTCCAGAAGTGTTTTCAGTTGGTGTATGATTATTGTCATTTCTTGCCAGTCTTTTTTCCCTCCTGGCCCTTAAAAAACTCCGTCCCTGGAGGGGTTGTGGCTCCCCTCTTTTGTTTCCCATAGTCTGGCTGGTCTGTGTCTTCTTGTCCCCTTTTGATGATGTGCCTGGCAGTATACTTTGTAGCCTTTTCTTTCATGGATTGATGAGTGACACATTTCTGGGTGAAATAAGTTACAGGAGGGGAAGTTGCACTCTCCTGTTGTCATGTGGGTGCGGCATTTTTGGGGTGGTCAAAGGTGCATGTCCCACCTGTTTTACCAGATGTACCCTGCCTGCAGATACCTAAGGCATAGTATTTGCATAGATTGGATTTTCGTTTGCTAGGATTCATTGTAGCTGTGTTCGCTGCTGGTGCATTTTTTTCTGTTTCCTCCCTATCTATCCCCCCTGTATGGACATCAATGCTTCTACCAGGTTTTGCTGGTAATGTGTCAACACTGTTCCCTGAGGCCTCATTCCCTTTTGCTTCATCTCCAGCAGTATCGCTATTTTGTACCTCTGTGGATTGAATAGCGTTGTCTTTATTTGTTTCATCACCAGGGCCAGTGTCTCCTTTTGGTTCACTGTCCTCCAGGACATCACTAGCACCCTCAGGAGCACTGTCCTCCAGTACATCACTAGCACCCTCACGAGCACTGTCCTCCAGGACTACACTAGCACCCTCAGGAGCACTGTCCTCCAGGACAATACTAGCACCCTCAGGAGCACTGTCCTCCAGGACAACACTAGCACCCTCAGGAGCACTGTCCTCCAGGACAACACTAGCACCCTCAGGAGCACTGTCCTCCAGGACAACACTAGCACCCTCAGGAGCACTGTCCTCCAGGACAACACTAGCACCCTCAGGAGCACTGTCCTCCAGGACATCACTAGCACCCTCAGGAGCACTGTCCTCCAGGACAACACTAGCACCCTCAGGAGCACTGTCCTCCAGGACAACACTAGCACCCTCAGGAGCACTGTCCTCCAGGACAACACTAGCACCCTCAGGAGCACTGTCCTCCAGGACAACACTAGCACCCTCAGGAGCACTGTCCTCCAAGACATCACTAGCACCCTCAGGAGCACTGTCCTCCAGGACATCACTAGCACCCTCACGAGCACTGTCCTCCAGGACTACACTAGCACCCTCAGGAGCACTGTCCTCCAGGACAACACTAGCACCCTCAGGAGCACTGTCCTCCAGGACAACACTAGCACCCTCAGGAGCACTGTCCTCCAGGACAACACTAGCACCCTCAAGAGCACTGTCCTCCAGGACAACACTAGCAACCTCAGGAGCGCTGTCGTTCAAGGCAGCCCCGTCCAAACCACCCATTTTATTTTCCCAGCTGTCATACCATGCTGACATGTCTTTCAAGAAGGATCTTTTATTGGTATTCTTGTCTTTTAATATAGATGTAATTTTCTCATACAGGTGTATCTCGTTTGGGCAGACCCAAAAACATCTCTCTGAGTTTATGTCAAGTGTGGTCACTGGTTGAAAATCCCTGCATATACCATGGGACCATTGACCACAGAGATTGCAAACAATCCAGGCCTGTTTTCGTCAGTTACCCTTTCTACAGACTAAACAGATCTTCATGGTGGTGGTGGTCATGGTGGTGGTCATGGTGGTGGTCATGGTGGTGGTCGTGGTGGTGGTCGTGGTGGTGGTCATGGTGGTGGTCATGGTGGTGGTCATGGTGGTGGTCGTGGTGGTGGTCATGGTGGTGGTGGTGGTCATGGTGGTGGTGGTCATGGTGGTGGTCATGGTGGTGGTCATGGTGGTGGTCATGGTGGTGGTCATGGTGGTGGTCGTGGTGGTGGTCATGGTGGTGGTCCTAGCTAGCTAGTGTATAATTTCTCGAAGTATTTAGTTGTTTTTATCAGTTCTTCTGATTTGGCTTATTTCCAACGAATCCGTTTGAATCCGGTCCTTTGTTCACTTATTTCCTGGACGAATCCGGGCGAATCCGGTTTGTGGTTCACTGTATATATTTTTTTTTTTTACTAATAACACCTTAAAAGTAGATCTGTCTATTTGTATTGTATCTATTTGTTGTAGTTGCTGTTTGGGTGTTTAATGAGGGCGTGTAAAACCCCGTCACCTTATGAATCCGGTCAGAAGATACCTTGTTTTCAACGAATCCGTTTGAATCCGGTCGTTGGTTCACGTGTTTCTTGGACGAATCCGGATTAGTGGATCACTTATTTTGGACGTATCCAGTCGGTGATTTTGGGAACCTTGGAGCTGTAGTTCTTCTACTTCTTGATTGAATGTGCTAACCTCTGGACTGAATATGCTATCTAATAACAAATTGGTGTTCAGCTGAGATCCAGGACCTTATGATTTTAAAAACTTACTGGCAACTCTAAAAGGTAGACCCTGGAGTTGTATTCTTTTACCTCTTCACTGAATATGCTTACCTCTGGATTCAATGTGGCAAATAATAACATATTGGTGTTTAGCTGAGATCCAGGAGATTAAAAACGCCCTTATGAATAAGATACATTAAGTCTAAATTTGTTTACACATAAATGTAAGGAAGTTGCACTTCTCACTTCATTTACTCCACTGAAACAATCGTGGAGAACTTGATCCGAGGAGATGAAACCCGCCCCTAGGGGGTTCACCTTAGATATATCTTTAGTACAAAAAAATAGAAAAAAAATTAAATTTGGCAACCCCAAAACTTGATTCTGGATCAAGGGCGGGAGTAGGCGGGCGTGGAAAGACCAAAAAAAAGGGGAGAGAAAAAGAGGGTTTGAGGGAGTAAAAAATGGGGGTGATGGGTCAATTTTTTTTGGGGGGTAGGGGGGTAGCCTCTGACTAAATACCCCTAAAAAATATATATATATATATATATATATATATATATATATATATATATATATATATATATATAATATATATATATATACAGTATATATATATATATATAATATATATATACAGTATATATATATATATATATATATATATATATATATATATATATATATATATATATATATATATATATATATATATATATAATGTTTTGACACTTGTGAGCATTGTAATGGATAATACTATTCATATTTTTAGGTTTATCGTAGTTTTTAATATAAATGTTAGTTCAATATCTTTAATATGTATCTCATACATATCCTGTGGGCGGTAGTCAAAATATTACAGAGATACATAATGGGTCCAGGGCGCAAAGTTTTGGCAGCTAAACATGGTACAGTGGTAATGGACAAATTTACATATTTATATCTGGAGTATATCCTCCAGATATACTCCAGGTATAATCGTAATGAGTTATTAATGCAGACATGAATTAGGTCACACACAAAAATATATATGCAAAAACATTACCTTATATTTTAGCAAGGTATGCATCAAAAAGAAGTTTAGTGATTATGTGTTATTTACAGTGGGCAAAATCATAGTATTTTTCCAGAATGGTTGGTAATATGCCACTCTGGATAAAATACTTTGACATTTCTTGAACATTTCTGAGTAATGGTAAGGTTTGCCAGGAAACAGGAAACAGGACAAGTGTTTCCTGATGCGGGTCTTAGTCATATAATGACCCACAGCTGGAGCTTTGGGTCATTTGTCCGAGACCTTCCGCTGGCTTACCGGTCCGCCCCTTTAAAAATTATGGTCATAGTTATAACCATTTTTTGTAGGAGTAGTATAGATTTTTCTGAGTGAGTTCTCTCTGAATTCATTAATTTGATGTCATTCCAGTACTTAATGACGCAAGTTGTGACAGTTGTCCATCTAGCAGTTTACACTTAGTTTGATCAACATCTCAGGTACTGGTAACCCAACATCTCAGGTACTGGTAACCCAGCCAGAGCCGGGCAGTAGTGGTATTCAAGAGTCTGCTTATTTTGTTGGATGCACCATAGACATGTGGCTCCTCCTGCATGACAGATGGACTGACTGGTGTCATTCTCCCTCAGTCTTGAGTCAATGAAGTTCAGTTGAACTTCTTTTCGTATTATTGTTGTTCTCTAGACTGCTAACTGACAGCCCATGATTGTAATCTACTCCCTTGAATTCATATGACTGCCAATTTATCAGTTTTTTCATGCTCTCAGCTGCATGGGTGAAGTGACATGCAGTTAAGGGACGTAGGAGATAAATACAAGAGTTGTGTTCCTTCTTTATGGATGTACATAATACCTACATAGATAAGAGGCTGAGCCTTGGCCGTGGGTGGCCCAATATATCAGTCATACTCTATACAAATTTGCCAAATTTCGGTCCCCAAGATGCGACTTTCTGATATAGTCATTTATTGCATATACTTGTATTCGTAATTTAGTTTTAAATAGTTTATCTTCTTGCTTACTTTATTTGTTAACTATATAAGACCCGTTTAAAAACTTTAATGCCTAAAAAAAAAAAAAAAACATAATCTTCATACTCAAATTCAGCAATTCCCATTTCCTCTGATTTAGTAGTGTTATTATTTTTATTTGAAATTGATCTTTAGAAATTAGAATATGAGACTATCAGTGTGAATAGTCGCCGCTTTTAGAATTCAACCCCTCAAGGGAGGTTCCTTGACGCTGGTGAGGGGCTCTCGATCTAGGGAATTGGATCTGTGCTCCAGTTCCCTGAATTAAGTCTGAGTACCTTCCATCCCCCCGCCCACATGCGCTGCATAATCCTACGGATTTAGCGCTCCCCCATGATTATAATAATTTTAGAATTCAAGTTCTTCAATTGAATGTCATTAAATGTAATATATATATATATATATATATATATATATATATATATATATATATATATATATATATATATATATATATATATATATATATATGCAATACAATTTTAGACAGGCGATCTTAACAATGCAGGTAAAGCCACGGAAGATGGAAATCTTCAGCTCATGTTCTTTTACACATCTTCGTGTGTCATCAGGAGCTGTGAGATGTTGCAAGAGTAGCAACATGAGGAATGAGGGTGGGGGGGGGTAGGGTATTTAGGTGGGTTGCGAACGGTGCCTCTCATACATGAGAGAAGCTGGCTGGTGCCACCACGCTATCTTGCACTCACAAAACTTAACCTCACTTCACATGTTGCTACTCTTGCGACATTGATTAGCTCCTGATGATGCACTGAGACATGTGAAAGTACTTGAAGTGAAGATTAACAACCCCGTGGCTTGTCTTGAATATGTATGTATGTATATCTATGTTATGCCGAATAGATAAAACTATCGGGAGGGGTTCGAGAGATAAAAGGTTGGTTGGTTACTGGTATATTAACGGAGTCTATGAGGAGAGATACCAGTGCCACTTCTGTACTCGTCTAGGTCTAAGGCCGGAGTGAGGCCGATGCCTGTCTCTGAGCACACACATGCGCAGGCCTCTGACGTCACACGTAAAGGGACCAGCTATATAAAGCTAGTATGATTCTAATACACTACACAAGTGTATACATATTACTGATATGACAAAACTTGTGATTTTGGCTTAAATAGCAACGCTCTTCTTGCCGAATAAGGCAAGTGAAAATTTGTGTATGCAATAATTTCGCAAAAATAATTCTGAACCTAACGAAAAAAATTATTTTTTTATTGTGTTTGTTTATTATTAAATTATTGTAAAACTTATCTAAAATATATTTGGTTGGATTAGGCTAAATTAAATTGTGCTTGTTATAATAAGGTTAGGTAAGTTTTCTAAGGTTCTTTCGGTACAAAATTATTAATTTTTACATTAACATAAATGAAAAATATTTCTTTAAACGTATAAGAGAAAATAAAATTTTAGAAAGGAATTAATTTTAAAAGAGTTCTTGCTAATTGACCAATTTTACCTATTCGGCACTACACACACACACACACACACACACACACACACACACACACACACACACACTGGTAGACACACTAGCCGAGGTAGCCAGAAGAGCCCACATGGGGAGAGCAAAGTTACTAGTTATGGGTGATTTCAATCACAAAGAGATTGATTGGGAAAACCTAGAGCCCCATGGGGGTCCTGAATCATGGGGAGCCAAGATGATGGATGTGGTACTGGAAAACCTCATGCATCAACATGTTAGAACACTACCAGAGAGAGAGTGGGGATGATCCAGCAAGACTGGACCTAGTATTCACCTTGAGTAGTTCGGACATCGAGGATATCACGTATGAAAGGCCCCTTGGAGCTAGTGATCATTTGGTTCTGTGTTTTGATTATATAGTTGAGCTACAAGTGGAGAGGGAGCAGGAATAGGAAGGGAGAAACGAAACTACAAAAGGGGGACTACACAGGCATGAGGAACTTCCTACAAGACGTTCAGTGGGAGAGAGAATTGGCAGGAAAAACAGTAAAAGAAATGATGGAATATGTGACAACCAAATGCAAAGAGGCAGAGGAGAGGTTTGTCCCCAAGGAAACAGAAGTAATGGGAAGACCAGAACGAGTCCTTGGTTCACCCAGAGGTGTAGGGAGGCAAAAAGTAAGTGTAATAGAGAATGGAAAAGTACAGAAGACAAAGGACCCAGGAAAATAAAGAGATTAGCCTGAAGAGCCAGAAACGAATATGCACAGGTAAGAAGGGAGGCTCAGCGACAATATGAAAATGATATAGCATCAAAAGTCAAGTCTGACCCGAAGCTGTTGTATAGCCACATCAGGAGGAAAACAACAGTCAAGGACCAGGTAATCAGGCTGAGAAAGGAAGGTGGGGAGTTCACAATAAACGACCAAGAGGTATGTGAGGAGCTCAACATGAGATTTAAAGAAGTATTTACACAGGAGACAGGTAGGACTCCAGGAATTCAGAATAGGGAGGTATACCAACAAGTGCTGGATGAAATACACACAACCGAGGAGGAGGTGAAGAAGCTGCTATGTGAACTCGATACCTCAAAAGCGGTGGGACCGGACAACATTTCTCCGTGGGTCCTTAGAGAGGAGCAGAGATGTTGTGTGTGCCACTAACACAAATCTTCAACACATCCATTGAAACTGGGCAACTACCTGAGGCGTGGAAGATGGCAAATGTAGTCCCAATTTTAAGAAAGGAGACAGACACGAGGCATTAAACTACAGACCTGTGTCACTGACGTGTATAGTATGCAAAGTCATGGAGAAGATCATCAGGAGGAGAGTGGTGGAGCACCTAGAAAGACACAAGCTTATAAACGACAACCAGCACGGTTTCAGGGAAGGAAAATCCTGTGTCACAAACCTACTGGAGTTTTATGATAAGGTAACAGAAGTAAGACACGAGAGAGAGGTGGATGACTGCATTTTTTGGACTGCAAAGGCGTTCGACACAGTTCCTCACAAAGGTTAATGCAAAAGCTAAGGATCAGGCACACGTAACAGGAAAACACTGCAATGGATCAGAGAATATCTGACAGGGAGGCAACAACGAGTCATGGTACGTGACGAGATGTCAAGTGGGCACCTGTGACGAGTGGAGTTCCACAAGGGTCAGTCTTAGGACCTGTACTGTTTTGTAATGTGAATGACATAACGGAAGGGATAGACTCAGAAGTGTCCCTGTTTGCAGATGATGTGAAGTTAATGAGAAGAATAAAATCAGTCGAGGATCAGGCAGGAATACTAAAGAGACCTGGACAGGCTGCAAGCCTGGTCCAGTAACTGGCTCCTTGAATTTAACCCTGCCAAATGTAAAGTCATGAATATCGGGGAAGGGCAAAGAAGACCGCAGACAGAGTATAGTCTAGGTGGCCAAAGACTGCAAGCCTCACTCAAAGAAAAAGATCTTGGGGTGAGTATAATACCGAGCACACTCCTGAGGCACACATCAATCAGATAACTGCTGCAGCATACGGGCGGCTGGCAAACCTAAGAATAGCGTTCCAAACCTCACTAAGGAATCATTCAAGACTCTGTATACCATATACGTCAGGCCCATACTGGAGTATGCAGCACCGGTTTGGAACCCACACCTGGTCAAGCCGTCAAGAAATTAGAGAAAGTGCAAAGGTTTGCAACAAGACTAGTCCCAGAGCTAAGGGATTGTCCTACGAAGAAAGGTTAAGGGAAATCGGCCTGACGACACTAGAGGACAGGAGGGTTAGGGGAGACATGATAACGACATATAAAATACTGCGAGGAATAGATAAGGTGGACAGAGACAAGATGTTCCAGAGAGGGGACACAGAAACAAGGGGTCATACTTGGAAGTTGAAGACTCCTAGAGTCAAAGGGATGTTAGGAAGTATTTCTTCAGTCATAGAGTTGTCAGGAAGTGGAATAGCTTAGAAAGCGACATAGTGGAGGCAGGAACCATACATAGTTTTAAGACTAGGTTTGATAAAGCTCATGGAGCAGGGAGGAGAGGACCTAGTAGCAATCAGTGAAGAGGCGGGGCCAGGAGCTATGAATCGACCCCTGCAACCACAAATAGGTGAGTACAAATAGGTGAGTACACACACACACACACACACACACACACACACACACACACCCCCGGTGGCCTAGTGGTAAAGCTTTTCCTTCACGCACGGAGGGCGGGTTCTATTCCCGGCGGGCAGAAACATTTCGAAGTGTTTCCTTACACACACACACATACAACAGGCCTAGTGTCAAATCGACATGCCTAGGACAAAATGGTAACTAACCTAACTACACACGCCCCCGGTGGCCTAGTGGGTAAAGCTCTTGCTTGACGCACGGAGGGCCGGGTTCAATTCCCGTGGGGCAGAAACATTTCGAAGTGTTTCCTTACATACACATACACACACACATATATACAACAGGCCTAGTGTCTAATTGACATGTGCCTAGGACAAAATGGAATAACTAACACACACATATATATATATTTATATATATATATATATATATATATATATATATGTGTGTGTGTGTGTGTGTGTGTGTGTGTGTGTGTGTTGTGTGTGTGTGTGTGTGTGTGTGTGTGTTGTGTGTGTGTTGTGTGTTGTGTTATACCATTTTGTCCTAGGACATGTCAATTAGACACTAGGCCTGTTGTATGTATGTGTGTGTGTGTGTAAGGAAACACTAAATGTTTCTGCCCCACCGGGAATTGAACCCGGCCTCCGTGCGTGAAGGAGGCTTTACCCACTATGTGTGTGTGTGTGTGTGTGTGTGTGTGTGTGTGTCTTATAGACATTCATTCAACAGTCTTTAGCTATTGCTAGTCCTATCTGTTCCATAACTCCGTAAGAGGTTCTGTTTAAGATTACCACCTAAGATATTACTCCATATTCTAACATCTCATCAAATACAGAGAGAAGTCGAGGTCTCAGAAGTGGATTACTATCCAGCTGTTTCAATATCCTTTCCCTGTGTTCCTTTGCAAGCGTTTCAAAGTCTCCATCGGTTATATTATCCAGATCCATCACCTCCGCTGCCTGACTCACCACAATAGGCACAACCATCATTGCCATGATCAAACCAAACAAGTTCTTCTTGTGATATTCCTCTCGTAGTTCCTGAGGTGTAAACTCAGCTTTGGTTCCTCCTGCCTCCAGCACCTCGCTTAAGGACTCATAGTAAACATTCAAGAAGGTTTCCAAATTGTCCTTCCTGTCAGGACCATTGAAACTGGTGTACATGAAGTAGTTGAGGTCTGTGGCTGGCGAGGCTTTGCGACTGATTTGGAAGTCCAGGAGTCTTACATCGACCGGAACACCTGTCTCATCGTACCTGTTGGATAAATATTTGCATGGAAGTCAATTTAAGCCATAATAAACGGCTATTGCTGAATAAACAGAAAGGTGGACGGGAGGCTCGAACCGTGGTACTGAGATTTACAGGTCCAGCAAGGTGGCTAAGTTGTATACCATTAGACCTGTTAATCTCTGAATCAAGGTTAGAGTCTCCCGTTCACCTTTCTGTTTATTTGACCACAGTAAATGTTAGTTGAATTCCAAGAGTTTTTGTGAGGTTTCGATCGCATTTTCAAGAAAAATTCTTTCAGAATGAAACTGAAAGACGAAGAAAACGCTTGTAATTTACTTAATATTCAGTGTAGTTAGACTGTTTATTAAAACATTAGTCGTTTATTGTGATCTTATTGTAAATATTAATATTTAATGTTGGAAGTGTAATGAACACTAGACATTGGAAACGGAGAAATTCGCTTGAAGTCATAAATATAACAAGAAATTAATGAACTGAAGAGGGTCTCAGAGGCCGAAGCATAAAGCCCACTCTTGATCCAAGAAATTGGAGCTACCCACTATTGTGTATGTGTGTAAGACACGTAGGTTCGATCCTCCGTAAAGGTCTTAACCCTCTGACCTCTCCCATGAGACGAAAGTATAGCGATCCGGCTTTGGATCAAACCTGAATACATCCCATTTTCCTGCTGCATGACCACTATGGGTTTCAGCGCTTCCTATGAATATAACATCAGGCTTACTTGAACAAGATGTTGTTGTTCCAGCAGTCACCATGACAAAGCACATCAAAGGGAGGACTCTTCTTTATCTGCTCCAGGAAGACGTCACTGCTACTTGGTGCAAAGTCTTTCAGCCAATCAGCGACTTTTTTGTATCCACCGATTCTCTCTGCCATCTCTGCTGCATTCTCGGCTTGTGAACCAAACATTTTCTTAAAGTCATCGCCTATAGACATAGAGTGAAAATCGTTCTGAATATATGTGTACTTGTCTTCCAATATTACTGATGTTTCTTTTTGATATAAGATAGAGGCAGCGTGAAGTTTGCCTAGTTCCTTGAGGACAAGGACAGCGTGGGCCTTGTCCATTCCTTTCATGCGGTCAAACATTTTGAAACCTTCCGGACGCAAATCTCCAAGGAATATAACTTCCTCTTGTTCAGTTAAATGAGCAAAGTAGCAATGAGGAGCCCGTATTGGTTCACGTCCAACACGACAGAGCTGAGCGTTGAGTAAGGGCATAAGGTCCAGGTAATATCCCGCCTCCTTCTGAAAAATTATTGTAGAAAATTCATTGAATATTGGGAGGCCCCGACATGGATTGCATTTCACTACAAATGAGGTTTTCCTGTCTTTTCCTTCTTTATGATAAAGAACATCTACACTTGTCACGATGCATGCGTAGTTGTCGCCCTTGTTAGTGAAGTCTGTAACAGTCCATGAGAGCAGCTGTGCACTGCTGCCTTGTTGTGCCTTCAGAGCTTGTTTGACGTGCGACTCTGTGATGAGACTTCGATATGTTTTCTTTGGAGCCTCATTCACCTCTTCTAACTGCTTCACATCTACTGCCACTTCTGCTTGCCTGCCAATCACTGCCACTTCTGCTTGCCTGCCATTCACTGCCACTTCTGCTTGCTTGTCACACACTGCAAAACACGAATGTTACTATGAGTTCATTTTGATCCTTTTTATGGTTATAGTAGGAGTGGTGCGGGGGGGGATGGGGTGTTAGTGACTTACATATAACCCACTCGGGTTATTCAGTGTGATGAGTAATGGAGGCTTAGTCCTATTTCCTCAATGTGTGGTCTAGTCCTTAACTTGACTACAACAACAGCAATAAAAATAATAAACTACGGAAATGGTAGGATTAGAACCCATGACAAGTGAGTCGTGAAACTCTAGGCCAGTGCGTCAACCACTGGGCAGCTGGCTGATTCATTCTACTAAGTATATTACAATCGTGTTATTATGATTTCATGAATAATAATAATAATAATAATAATAATAATAATAATAATAATAATCATCGTGCCATCCTTGACTGAATTGTTTGTCCAACAATAGTGACTCATCACATTTCAATAAATTTAGCGCTTCTTTTTAATAATAATAATAATAATAATAATAATAATAATAATAATAATAATAATAATAATAATAATAATAATAATAATCACATTTCCCATAGTTCCCCATATTCAAATTGCACAATCAGTTGAAAAATATTACATTTTCTGGTAACTGTTTCTGCTGACATGGCTGCTGGGAATTTCCCTACTGAAGCAGAAGAAATGTGAGGGAGGCTGTGAGCCTCAAGAAGTGTTTAATGCTGATAAGTCAAATCTCTAGTGATATAAATTCCATTTGCCTATATTTATATATTTTGAAGTGATTGCTGATTACAGTGGTCAGTTTGAAGATAAGAGTAGAAGAGTTGATTACTAAGCATGACATTGCTAAAATATAAAGAAATATTTCTGTAGTATTTTTGTGTGTTAATTCATGTCTGAATAAATAACTCATTACGATTGTAACCAGATATAAACATGTAAATAGTTCATTACCACTGTAACTTGTTTAGTTAGGAAAACTCTGAGGCCCAGTTCCTCAACCCATTATATGCCTTATGACTCGCTAAATCGTAATGACACGATTGCAAACCAAACAAACCATACCACGGGTGGGACTAGAACCCGCGGTCAGAGTCATAAAACTCCAGACCGAAGCGTTTCATTATATGCCTTTGTAGTCTTTTGAGTACCATCCACTGGATGGGTATTGGATGACTTCCACCTACAGGATGGGTATTGGATGACTTCCATCCACTGGATGGGTATTGGATGACTTCCATCCACTGGATGGGTATGGGGTGACTACCATCCACAGGATGGGTATGGGGTGATTGACACAGAGGATGGGATATAGGGATACAGCTACCCACAGGATTTGTATGGGGTGACTGCTACTGACAAGAGGGTCATGGGGTGACAACCACTCACAGGATGGGTATGGGGTGACTACCACCCACAGGATGGGTACGGGGTGACTACCATCCACAGGATGGGTATGGGGTGACTACCATCCACAGGATGGGTACGGGGTGACTACCATCCACAGGATGGTTACGGGGTGACTACCACCCACAGGATGGGTATGGGGTGACTACCACCCACAGGATGGGTATAGGGTGACTACCACCCACAGGATGGGTACGGGGTGACTACCATCCACAGGATGGGTATGGGGTGACTACCATCCACAGGATGGGTATGGGGTGACTACCATCCACAGGATGGGTATGGGGTGACTACCACCCACAGGATGGGTATGGGGTGACTACCACCCACAGGATGGGTACGGGGTGACTACCATCCACAGGATTGGTATTGGGTGACTACCATCCACAGGATGGGTACGGGGTGACTACCATCCACAGGATGGGTATGGGGTGACTACCATCCACAGGATGGGTATGGTGTGACTACCACCCACAGGATGGGTATGGGGTGACTACCATCCACATGATGGGTACGGGGTGACTACCATCCACAGGATAGGTACGGGGTGACTACCACCCACAGGATGGGTATGGGGTGACTACCACCCACAGGATGGGTATAGGGTGACTACCACCCACAGGATGGGTACGGGGTGACTACCATCCACAGGATGGGTATGGGGTGACTACCATCCACAGGATGGGTACGGGGTGACTACCATCCACAGGATGGGTATGGGGTGACTACCATCCACAGGATGGGTATGGTGTGACTACCACCCACAGGATGGGTATGGGGTGACTACCATCCACAGGATGGGTATGGGGTGACTACCATCCACAGGATGGGTACGGGGTGACTACCATCCACAGGATGGGTACGGGGTGACTACCATCCACAGGATGGGTATGGGGTGACTACCATCCACAGGATGGGTATTTGGTGACTACCATCCACAGGATGGGTATGGGGTGACTACCACCCACAGGATGGGTATGGGGTGACTACCATCCACAGGATGGGTATGGGGTGACTACCATCCACAGGATGGGTATGGGGTGACTACCATCCACAGGATGGGTATGGGGTGACTACCATCTACAGGATGGGTATGGGGTGACTACCATCCACAGGATGGGTATGGGATGACTACCATCCACATGATGGGTATGGGGTGACTACCATCCACAGGATGGGTATGGGGTGACTACCATCCACAGGATGGGTACGGGGTGACTACCATCCACAGGATGGGTATGGGGTGACTACCATCAGGATGGGTATGGTGACACCATCCACAGGATGGGTATGGGATGACTACCATCCACAGGATGGGTATGGGATGACTACCATCCACAGGATGGGTATGGGGTGACTACCATCCACAGGATGGGTATGGGGTGACTACCATCCACAGGATGGGTACGAGGTCCATAAATATATTAAACCAAGTGAAGTACGAAATAAACGACTGAAATTGATTTATCAGTGAAACTTTTTCTTATTAAAACAAGAACTAACTAGGTTTACCTATCACCAGTCACGCTGGATCATGTTCCTTTTATACTCCATTACACAGAATTTTTTTTTTTATGCCCGCAATGCACAACATATTAATGGCTTTTGGTATGTACATCTCATTAATAACTATGTATCTTGTCTACCCAACCATGTATCATTGTACCATGTCTAAATAAAGTATTATTATTATTATTATTATTATTATTATTATTATTATTATTATTATTATTATTATTA
Source organism: Cherax destructor (assembly GCA_009830355.1). Taxonomy (NCBI): domain Eukaryota; kingdom Metazoa; phylum Arthropoda; class Malacostraca; order Decapoda; family Parastacidae; genus Cherax; species Cherax destructor. The sequence continues at coordinate 29,569 of WNWK01022870.1, forward strand.
TTTCATACTCAATCATGTTCTGTCATCTCATAGGATAAGTTTGTTGTCATACTCCATTACATACGTCGCCTTAACCATGATAATCTTCGTTTCTACAAGTACATGATACATCTTATACAAGATCTACACAGATAAGGTAACAGCTAGCAAATATCTGTAAGAAGACTTCATCTTACGTCCCGTCTCGCCCAGTATTCGAACCTGGGTTCTTTCGTTTGTGAGCCAAACACTATCCTCTGTTTGTCTCCATGTATTTATAGCTTCCTGTTGAGAAATAATCATTACACATTGATACAACATTCATGAGTCTATATAAATAATATACTACTTACTTTTTAAGGAAAGACGTTGTTGTTGGTAGAGAAACGCTTGACTGGAGGGCTTTACACGCGACAAATTTGGAGTAAGGGTTCTTCTCAGAACTATTTGGATATTTGGTAGTTCACAGAACTATCTAGGGTTCAGGTTGATCACACTAGCCTTTGAAAAACAGGTTGATCACGGCACTGAAGAACAGGTTGATAAAAGGACTCTTTGAAGAACAGGTTGATCACGGCACTGAAGAACAGGTTGATAAAAGGACTCTTTGAAGAACAGGTTGATCACGGCACTGAAGAACAGGTTGATAAAAGTACTCTTTGAAGAATAGGCTGATCATAGAATTCTTTGAAGTAAATGATCTCGGAGAGAGTGGAAGAGCGGGTCGCACCAAGCTAGCTGGTCTGTGGTTATCATATGAATGTGAGTGTTCAGGGCACCACGAGTAACATTATCCAGGTTATCAAGCATAATATTTACAAAAGTTTTGAGTATTCCAGTAGATATAACACAAAGACGATTTTCATGTAATTGCTATTTGTTTATTATATATATATATATATATATATATATATATATATATATATATATATATATATATATATATATATATGTAAAACACTCTTATATGGGTGTGAAGCATGGGTTGCAAATGCTGCAGCGAGGAGGAGGCTGGAGGCAGTGGAGATGTCGTGTCTAAGGGCAATGTGTGGTGCAAATATTATGCAGAAAATTCGGAGTGTGGAAATTAGGATGAGGTGTGGAGTTACTAAAAGTATTTGTCAGAGGGCTGAAAAGGTGGTTTGGTCATTTAGAGAGAATGGATCAAAGTAGAATGACTTGGAGAGCGAATAAATCTGTAGGGAAAAGAAGGTGGGGTAGAGATCGTCCTCGAAAAGGTTGGAGGGAGGGGGTAAAGGTTATGTGGGCGAGGGGCTTGGACTTCCAGCAAGCATGTGTGAGCTTGTTATATAGGAGTGAATGGAGACGAATGGTTTTTGGGACCTGACGAGCTGTTGGAGTGTGAGCAGGGTAATATTTTGTGAAGGGATTCAGGGAAACCAGCTAATTGATTTAGTTGGACTTGAGTCCTGGATAGTGACAATTAGGAGGAACTTATTATCAGCTGTCGTATCTGAGCGCCTCTACAAAGACAGTGATTATGTATGAGTGTGGTGAAAGTGTTGAATGATGATGAAAGTATTTTCTTTTTGGGGATTTTCTTTCTTTTTGGGTCACCCTGCCTCGGTGGGAGACGGCCGACTTGTTGAAAAAAAAATATATATATATGTATTTATATATATAATCCTTATTGCCCATGAAGTCTTAAGTTAGGCTTAAGCTTGCCTGAAATGTTCTGCATAACCATAGTCTTTCTACATGGATTTTCAAGTGTCACCCATTTACGTACAAACAATGTATCATGTGTAAATAATTTTTTAATTTTAATTTGAATTCCTAAAATATCAAATATACAAGTATTTATTCTTTATAGATATTCATTCAACAAAAAATCAGGGCCAGATGGTGCTACCGCCCCTGGTACAGATGTTGAAATGGTAGCCAGTAAATTTAAGAATGGAGAAATAAATGATGGTGACCTGAAGAGGGACAGTAGCTCTTTGGGAAAAAAATGATGGGGAAACAGGTGTAGACAAAGACACACAAAAAAGGGTTTCAAACTAGCAATACCATGGAGATAAAACAAGGGGGTGACCAGGAAAATACTGAAGATAAATTACCGGAAAAAATTGAAGGCTCCATTGTTAGCACTAGTAACAAAGACAGACACGAGACAGGAACACACCCACCCAAAGGGGAACACACACAAAAAAAAAGGGCAAACGGAAACCAGGCCTATGTGAATATTATATTGGTATCTGGGATGGAAAATCAAACGATGGGACAGAATTTGATCACCCCGAAAATGCAGTGCCCATATGAAAACAGGCAAAAGCAACCTCCCGTCCTGTAAGTTTT
>WNWK01022871.1:0-31864 GCA_009830355.1 Cherax destructor
GAAGATAAACAGAATGCAGATGTTATATACACAGATTTTGCAAAAGCCTTTGACAAGTGTGACCATGGTGTAATAGCACACAAAATGCATGATAAAGGCATAACAGGAAAAGTTGGTAGATGGATCTATAATTTCCTAACACGTAGAACACAAAGAGTAGTAGTCAACAGAGTAAAGTCTGAGGCAGCTACTGTGAAAAGCTGTTCCACAAGGCACAGTACTTGCTCCCATCCTATTCCTCATCCTCATATCAGACATTGACAGGGATATAAGCCACAGTGCTGTGTCTTCCTTTGCAGATGACACCCGAATCTGTATGACAGTGTCCACCGTTGAAGACACGGCTAGACTCCAAGCAGACATAAACCAAATCTTTAAATGGGCTGCAGAAAACAATATGAAGTTCAATGATGAGAAATTTCAATTACTCAGATACGGAAAACGTGAAGAAATTAAAATCTCATCGGAGTACAAAACTAATTCCAACCACACAATAGAGCGAAAACTAATGTCAAAGACCTGGGAGTGATCATGTCAGTGGATCTCACCTTCAAGGACCATAACAATGTAGCAATTGCATCTGCTCGAAAAATGACAGGATGGATAATGAGAACCTTCAAAACCAGGGATGCCAAGCCCATGTTGACACTTTACAGATCGCTTGTTCTATCTAGGCTGGAATATTGCTGCACACTAACTGCACCTTTCAAGGCGGGTGAAATTGCTGACCTTGAAAATGTGCAGAGAACCTTCACCGCACGCATAAGTGCGATAAACCACCTCAATTACTGGGAACGCTTGAAGTTCCTAAACCTGTACTCTCTAGAACGCAGGCGGGAGAGATACATTATTATATACACATGGAAAATTCTCGAGGGATTAGTACCAAACTTGCACACAAAAATCACTCCGTATGAAAGCAAAAGACTCGGCAAGCGATGTAACATCCCCCCAATGAAGAGCAGGGGTGCCACTAGCACGTTGAGGGACAACACAATAAGTGTGAGGGGCCCAAGATTGTTCAACTGCCTCCCAGCATACATCAGGGGGATTACCAACAAACCCCTGGCTGTCTTCAAGCAGGCACTGGACAGGCACCTCAAGTCGGTACCGGATCAGCCGGGCTGTGGTTCGTACGTTGGACTGCGTGCAGCCAGCAGTAACAGCCTGGTTGATCAGGCTCTGGTCCAACAGGAGGCCTGGTCACAGACCGGGCCGCGGGGGCGTTGACCCCTGGAATTCTCTCCAGGTAGACTCCAGGTAACAACGAACTCTGCCCGGCCGCAGTGTGGAAAATATTGGTATTTTCCGAAAGTTGTAATTGATAAACTTTCCAATATGAACAGATATCCTTAAAGTACCGCTGGTAGTTTAACGTCTATGTGGGTATAAGCCAAGAACCATCATACCAGCGGGGAGGAAGCAGTCAGAGAGGCAAGGGAAGAGGGGAGGTAGTCAGTGTAAACCCAGCCTAGCGACGGTATCTCAGGTAATGGCTGAGGGAATATGGAGATTACGCCCGCCAAACCGGACTTAATTACTTCCTTTCGTGATGTGGAGGAGTATCAACGTGGGCGACGAGTATAAAGTGGGACAATCAGTCCAGGAGGTCCAGTAATAGGGCAGTAATTGTGAAATATTGAGTGCCGCCGGCTAGGGAGGCTGTTATAGGCCTACTTTGAACACCAGTGAAGCGACCATACGACAGGATAAAGTCGTAAACCCTGATGCTGGGAGGTTTTCGCCTTAGAAGAAACTGAAATATGTTCGATGAATATTGTGAAATGGTGAATATAGTGAAACCGAGTTGTAAATAATCAGGGGGTGATTGTACCGGGCGGGTCTAGCGTGGGTACGCCGTACCCCGACCGCCATGTTGGATGTGGAGAAGATGAACTAACATATCGTAATTTATCTACTCGAAATACAAATATCGAGACAGTGAATGTGTATAAACTAGTGGGACATTAAGCCAGGATATACATAGTGTGTAAAGTTATAAGTATAAACAGTCATAAGGTCTGAATAGTGAGAGGTTCTGAATCGCTACCCCGACCAACCACATGTTAACTAACGCCCGGTCTCGTGGGCGTATAAGGGTTCAAGGAAATTGATCTTCCTTGACTTGACGGGACAACTCTTACCATCGCGATCGAACCAGACCGCAGGAGGACGTCAACAACGAAGCGACTCCCTCATCTAAAGCTAAGTACTCTCTGTTTTGACCTATGTCGGCCGGCAAGATTGTTATAAATAGTAGATGTACTGTAGCTAGGTCATCGATCTACCATGCACCGCTATGATGCTGTTAATTAGGTGAGTGATGGTCATGTTAACTTAATTGTGTGTTCTCTACCTTTCCTTCTACTTGATCAGTCGCCTAATCCCAATACAGTCCACTTAAATTTAATCATACCATAATTATTAGTATTATCTACTCAGATTTATTTATACTGGTCCAGAGCGTATTGTGGTGAGTGTGAGAATATCGAAGGTACCCCTCGGGTGCGGCCAGGAGTGGGTAAAGTTTCTCACACACCTTGCGGGAGTGACTGCAGTAAAATTATACTAGTCCGTCATCTCCCTGGGAGATTGTTTGTTGCAAGTGGCGGTGTCCCAGATAGACTTATCTCCCACAATTCCCCACATAATAGATGGCACTATAAGTCAATGAAAATGAGAGGATAAACTAGGGGAGACTAGACTAAAAAAAATTTTAGTTCACTTTTGGCTCAATAGATGGAGAAAAAAAATTTAAAATGGGAGGATTAACAAGGGGAGACTAAACAAAATATTTTTAGTTCATAATTCTCCCAATAGATGGCATCCAAGTGCCATTTTCATTAGTAATTTTCAGATTAGATTAGATTTTGCCACCGAAGTGGCTAGTTTATTGTGCACCCCATATCCATCCTGTGGACGGTAGCGCAAGAGCATATGGATACACAAAAGGCCTAGGCACTAGGCCCCAAAGGGGTTAACAATTGTACATTTGGGTTCATATCTACATTTCAATTATCTGTTACAAGCAGGTATCTTATTTCATGAATAAGATATCTTGACATGTCACATAGGTTATTATATTGTCTATCTCTATATTCCTCAATAAGTGCACAATTAAGCACATAGTGTTCACGACAGTGACCATATGCCTGATCACATAATTTGCATTTAGTTTGATCATCATCTGTCTCCCAAACTGTCAGAAGTACCTGTAGCCAAGCCTAAGCCTGGCCACTACAACATCAGTCAGTCTGCTCACATTGCAAGTTGCTCCACAAACATGTCCATCTGTGCTCGCATTATCATGAGCACAGATAGGCACGTTCATGGAAATTAATTTGGATTTATATCTACAGTTCACTTATCTGTTACAAGCAAATTTAGGAAATTTGCTTAGAATAAGTGGTATCTTACCTTCACTAATAAGATATCTTGACATGTCACATAGGTTATTATACTGTCTATCTCTATATTCCTCAATAAGTGGACAATTCAGCACATAGTGTTCAAGACAGTGACCATATGCCTGATCACATAATTTGCATTTAGTTTGATCATCATCTGTGTATCTCCCAAACTGCCAGAAGTACTTGTAGCCAAGCCGAAGCCTGGCCACTACAACATCAGTCAGTCTGTTCACATTGCAAGTTGCTCCATAAACATACTTATCTACATTCATGTTATCATAGTGGGTTATAGATCTACTCAGGCTTCTAACTGCATTCCTATAGCTATCATTTTCATTATTTATTTCTCTCCTAATATTATTCCTAATGCTAGACACAGATATACCAAAGTTATATTCTACATTCTTCTTATGGGTGCTCTTCTTGGCTAACATATCAACTTTATCATGAAGGAGTAATCCAATGTGTGACGGAATCCATAGCAAATGTACTTTAATTCCTTTGTCCCGGATTTTTGAGTATCTATACCTGGCTTCTCCAATGAGCATGCTGTTAGAGTCATTATAGGAGTCAAGAGCCTTCAATGATGACATAGAATCAGTAATAATGATAGAGTCAAGCTCAGTGTCATAAGTTAGCTTTAGTGCCATAAGGATTGCAAACAATTCAGTTTGCAGTGTAGACGCCAGTTGTTAATTCTTATGCCTAGTTCAAAAAAATTATTATTGTTCTTAACTAGGAGGTGGCAACCAGAGCAGATGCAGCCCTGCCAGAAGACTCCTGTTTAGATCCATCAGTGTATATAACTTGAGATAACTTATTACTACCAGCTAGGCGATAAATTTCTTCTTGAGCAGTTGCTTTAACAAGTGATTTAAGGAAGGGATTACTAGCAATGAGCTTCTTGGGAGGGACTTGCAGGTATGTGATATTAAATGAACACATCTTCCATGGAGGGTGAAATGCTCTTGTTGCCTACAGTGATACAATTCATGCAGGTTGTAAAACTTAATGTAATTGCATGTTTTCACAATCCATTTAGATCTGTGAGTATTTACTTCTAGACATTTAGTAAGATTCATTGTGACAGTGTCTGGTTCATTTCTTAACAATCTAATACCAAGTACAGTGTTAATCTCAATAATCCTATCACTGATACTAGTAATACCAAGCTCCTTCCTCATATTAAGAACCTTTGTAGATTTGGGACAGCCAAGAATAATTCTGAGAGCTTCATTTTGCATTAACTCCAAGGGTCGGAGAGAACTTTCTCGAGCTAATATCAACATGGGAGCAGCATAATCAATTAAGGACCTAATATAGGCTATGTACATCATTCTCGCGATTCTCACATTAGCACCATAGTTGGGGTTGTATCCAGCAACAGCTTTAAGAGCATTTAGTCTATCTTTGCATTTTTATTTAGTTGTGGTATAGTAGATTTGGTAAAGGGTACATCTACACCAAGATATCTGAAAGTTTTAACGTAGCTAATGTTTTCACCCTGCAAATAGATGGGTGGGGATGTCGTTTGCTTGTTAATATCTTTGTTTTAGAGGAAGATATTGTGAGGCCTAGTCGATTACAAATTGCTTGAACTTCATTAAGAACGGAACTCATCTTTTTATGCCCTGTTGTATGGATCATGATGTCATCAGCATAGCTTATAGCTATATGTTTAGGTGAGGCAGGAAGAGCATTTAGGAGGGCATTAATCAGAATATTAAATAGCATGGGACTGAGAACTCCTCCCTGTGGTGTACCTAGGGACATTTCTTTAGACTCGCTTCTAAAGCCTTGGTAGAGGACAGAGGATACTCTGTTTGACAGGTATCCTATTATCCAGCAGAGTAGGCTACCACCAATATTCATTTTGGCTAGTTCATGTAGTATAACAGTTCTGTTCGCGATATCAAATGCAGATTTTAGATCAAGAAATGTGGTAAAACTAGTAGAGGTGTGTGAGGTGAGAAAGGTGGAGATACAATTCTGCACACTCTTACCTTTCATGAACCCATAGAGGGAGGGGAGAGTTGGTGTCTGATTCTATAGTACAGTCTGTTAAGTATCATTCTTTCAAAAATTTTACAAAGACAGCTAGTTAAGGAGATCGGTCTAAATGTATCAGGCTGTTGGGGCTTAGGGATAGGCACAATTAGACTATTGGTCCAGGAAGTAGGAAGAACTCCCTCAATGTAACTGGTATTATACAGTGCCAACAAAGGATTATTAGGCACGTGCCTTAAAGTTCTGAGAATATCATAGGTTATACCATCCTCTCCAGGAGCAGTTGATCGACCTTTGGTTAATGCGTTATCTAATTCATACTCTGTGAAGAGGCAATCACTCTCATCAATATTTTGGCTCATAAAATTAATCAGTTCAAACATTTCTTCAGAAGCACTCTCTAAGTTTTCTCTAATATGAGATGGCAGGTTTTCATGCCTGGAGATTTTGGACCAGTCATTTATGAGGTCATTTGCTTTTTCAAGTGGAAAGGGATGAGCAACATTGCCAGTCTTTTTCCTGGTTATTTTATTTATACCTTTCCATGCCAGACTTAAAGGGGTAGACCTATTTAATCCATTAACGAATTGTTCCCATTCCTGTTGCCTAAGTTCTTGCTTTCTATTTCTTGCATTTGTTAGTGCAGCTTGGAATGTTCTGAGAAGGTCTGGGGTTCTACACTCACGGTATGCTTTACCAATCCTCCTAGCTGCATGTGTTAGATTGCGTAGCTGTGGGTCATTATAATATTTACATTGGTTTTTATTGTCATTTCTAGTGGAAGGTTTATGTTGTCTTTTCCTGCCCACTTGATCTGTGAGTACAGTCTCAATAGCTGTAACTAGATCATCATTGAATTTTTGTGTGCCAGTGGGCTCATAATCTTTATACCATTGATCCAAGTGGTTAATAAAGTTTTCTCTGTGTTCTGGGTTGAGAATAAGTTTCCTCCTTCTGTATTTAGCTCCTTGGTTGCTTGAGATATGATCAAGATTGACAGTTGTGAGTCTTGGAAAGTGATCAGATAGAAGATCATCAACTATAACAGTCATGCATCGTATATGACGTATTAAATCCAAGGCACAGATCTAGTATGCCTCCATATATGTGAGTGGGCTCAATAGTGCCTACAATACGAACATTATCATGCTCATTTAGTAATTTTCAGCACCATCTATTGTGCAAAAAAATGAACTAAAAATTTAGTTCATAATTCTCGAAATAGATAGCATCCAAGTGCCATTTCCATTAGTAATTTTCAGCGCCATCTGTTGTGCAAAAAATGAACTAAAAATATTTTGTATAGTCTCTCCTTGTTTATCCTCCCATTTTCAATTTTTTTTCGCCATCTATTGAGTAAAAAGTGAACTAAATTTTTTTTAGTTTAGTCTCCCCTAGTTAATCATCCCATTTTCTTTAACTTACAGCGTCATCTATTATGCCAAAAATGAACTAGTATTAGTAAATAATTCCAACAATAGGTGGCATCCGAGCCCCATTTTCATTAGTAATATTTAGTGCCATCTATTGTGCAAAAAATAACTAATTTAGTTTATTCGCCCTACAATAGATGGCAGCCTGGTGCCATTTTCATTAACTATTATCAGAACTAAGCACTAAACCCACCAGGGTCATATTATATTATAATAAAAAGGAATTATTATTATTATTATTATTATCAAATAGAAGCGCTAAACCACAGGGGTTATACAGCAATAAAAAAGAAGAGCTAAACCACAGGGGTCATACAGCAGTCTCTCCCTGAATGCAGTGTAGTGCTTTAATGACTGCAAGCACTATCATTTACCTTATACAAGATGGTACCAAAGTGCAATGTTATAGGTGCCATCTGCAGTTATAGACACAAACAGTAAGTTTATTAGGACAAATCTATGTCTCAGACTTTATTGTGATAGATAATATCTGGTGACCACAATTTATAGGCTGGAGAGAGAATTATTATTATTATTATAATCAAATAGAAGCGCTAAACCACAGGGGTTATACAGCGCTGCAGGTTATTGCAGGATGCAGGGAGAATGGGTTGTAAGAGGGAGATGGATGATTAGTAGGGTATGGAGTGCAGCAGGATGGTGGATAGTGCAGGGATAGAGGGTAGCGAGAGATCAAGGTAGAAGGGACTGAGGGAGGTGCTAGAGGTATAATCTTCAGAGTTTGTGTAGTAAGTCAGTTTCTGTCAAAAAGTCAACGAGAGAGTCAGGATTAAAGGAGGGTCCATCTGCAAGAAGGGAAGGTAAAGAAAGGGCCGCAGAGCGAAGACGCCGTTGGAGGTAAATTCTGCGAGCTCGTTGATAGAGTGGGCAGTCCAACAGAATATGTCGAACAGACACTGGAACCTGACAATGCTCACAGAGAGGGGCAGGGAGCCTCTCCATGAGATACCCGTGAGTAAGAAGAGTGTGGCCGATGCGAAGACGGGATAGTGTAGTCTCCCAACCTCGACATTGGTGACAAGGTCAGAAACCTATAACCGGTTTAATAGAATGAAGTTTGTTATTCAGCAGGTCAGACCAGCGTTGTTGCCAACGGGTGCAAAGGTGGGTAGCAATGACCGCAAAATAGTCCGTGAAAGGAACACCTCAATATGAAACTGGAAGGTCATGTACTGCTGACCGCGCAGCAGTGTCTGCCTGTTTATTGCCCTGTATGTCAACATGACCAGGGACCCAACAAAAGACAATATCTTTACGCTTGCTAAAGATACGGCGTAACCAAAGGTGGATACGAAGAACTAGGGGGTGAGGTGTATCAATTTTACGGATAGCCTGTAAAGCACTAAGGGAGTCTGAAACGACCACAAATGGTGACACAGGCATAGATGCAATACTGATAAATGCCACAAGAATGGCATACAATTCAGCCGTAAATATGCTAGCCGAGGGTAATAGATGCCCTCGTACGACGCTGTCCGGAAACACTGCTGCGAATCCGACGCCGTCAGATGACTTTGAACCATCGGTGTATACTGCGATGGCATGGGAATGAGAACGGAAGTGGTCTAGAAAGAAAGAGCAAGAAGTCGCCGTAGGTAGTTGGGCTTTCGCGCAAGGTAGAAGAGGAGAACAGACACGGACAGCAGGAACTTCCCAAGGGGGCAGGGTAAAGGAAGATGTCACATGAACATACAGAGGTGGGAGCTGAAGGGAAGACAGGAGTGAATGTAGACGAAGAGAAAAGGGACGAAGTAAGCAGGGGCGACGAACAAATAAAGAGCGCCTACTAACATCTGTAACAATCTTATACATGGAAGGATTGCGGAGGTCATGAGAGCGAACAAAATAGCAAATGCAATGTGCATCACCACGATCGGATAAGGATGGAATGTTCACTTCTACATAGAGGCTCTCAACCGGGAAAGAACGAAATGCACCAAGGCATAAACACAATCCCTGGTAATGTATGGGATTAAGGCTAGAAAGAGTAGCAGGAGAGGCCGCCGAATATATCTGGTCACCATAATCGAGTTTCGATAAAATTAGGGCTGAATGCAGGTGGAGGAGAGTGCTACGATCAGTCCCCCACGAAAGATGTGCGAGGGTTTTAGAGTGTAATGAAGCAAATCAGCCCCTCAAGCATTATTTATGTAAGGTGTGATAAATATTAGTTGTGAAAATTTCATGACTGTCCTCACTTATATTTCTTGTCTATATCCTTATCTATTTACCATGTGCATAGTTCTGTAACTCAGGGGAAAGAAATAAATGCTGTTAATTAACTCAAGAAATGTATTTGAACTGTGATTATCTTCGCATCCTGTTGCTCTGTTATTGTATGTTCCAATATGTTTTCTCTAGAATTTTTGTTAATCTGTAATATAGTGTATAACATTAATTTTCTTTGTGTCTGATTGTTTTTCTAGTATTAGTATTCATTGTAATAATTATTGTGAGTAGAAATAAGGTTTATAGAGGCAAGTTGACCTTCTTGTGTCGAAATTTGTAAAGAGTTTGTGTACATGAGAGGGAGTTCTATTCAAAACAAGGGAGGGAACACGAGGAAGAGTTCCCATGACCACTCTCACACCTTTGTCAGCTTAAGAAGATTTTTTCAACTTCTCATATTGATTATACTGCTGCTAACAAGTGAGTTCATAATCTGTGTTGAGGGAGATAAGTAGAGAAGATCAAATATTGTTACAATGCAGTCTTTTTGTGTTATAGCCATTGGAGGAACAAGCCTCCAGCCGGCATATATTGTGTCACTAAGAAAGGGCTATTAACTGTGTATACCTTGTAACTTGCCTTATTATGATGCCTAAATGATACCTGTATATTGTATGATTAGAGTAAATTGTAAGAATAATTATAATTTAAGGTGTAATGACTTATTTTTGACTCATGTGATCTACCCTAATACTTCTTATTTCTAACCTATATCTTATTCCTAACCTATCTTTTATGATAATACTCTTTTATTAAATATCTACTACTTATGTTTAACTGTTTATTTCCTGTAATTTATCTGTCACATGTAACTTAACCTAGCTTACCTTTGTTTTTGCTATGCCATTTTTTTATTTTTTTCATAATTTGTTAATTATATTCCTTTCTTATATTTTTTTTTTACAAGATCTTATTTTGTTTGTAGAAGTTCTTGCTTGTGTATTTTGTGACTAAACCTGAAAAAAATTCTTTCAAGGTTTAGCAGCAACCAGGCACCCCCCCCCCCCAAGAGATGCCTCAAGAGTAGGAGCAGGCTTGGGGTTAGCAACCAGGCACCCCCCAAAGATATGCCTCCAAAGTAGGAGAGATCCACCAGAGACACTGATGAGAGGAGAGTGCTAGAGAGACCGTGAACACCCTAGTCCTGGAGGATCAGACCAGGCTTGTAATTTGGGATTTGGAAGGTCTCAGGAGTATCCCAAAGCAGGAATGTATCAAGACTACTTAAACCTCAGTATGGAAAGCAATGGAGTCCCTTGGGAACTATGTGGGGAGGTGGTTTTGACAGCAGTAAGCCAGTCCTGCTAATAAGAATTAAGTATTTGTTGCTAGAATTTTTTTTGTGTTAATATTTTCAGATACCCCTGTAATGTGTTTATTAAATTGTAAGTGGTCTTACCTGGGTATGTTTTACTTCCCCCTTTGAGCCATGTATATAAGGTCCATGTGTCAGAGACTAAATATAATAACCTATTGATGTTATCATTTTTTTTCTGTGGAGAGTCAAGCCCCTGATAAGGTGCCTACTGCTCGTGTTTTCAGGCCATGCTACCCTAAGAGCCAGTACTTATCAGGACCCCTATCTTATTATAACTATCCTGTATTAATTATCACTGGGTTTTCTCCTGCTCTAACCCAAACTCCATGTTTTCCTCCCTTCTCCTATGACTATCGTTTCTTTTATCCCTTCCACTATTAAAAGAGCAGGTGGTGGCAGCATACTCCCAAGAGAATAGACCGCTACCGTCTACTCTCCCATACTCTAGTAATGTTCCCTTTTTATTTGATCTCTATACTCTCATATTTTTTTGTCCACTCCGAGTCTCTACCTGAGGGAACAGACAATATGGCATCGTCTGGTGTTCTGTCGACCCCAGGGTGGGGCTGGGGTGGTAGCTGCATTTCAGGCGGTTCAGCCGGCTATGACAAGTTGCCTTCAGAGAGGTAATGTGAGGTTTTTAGGACAATCGATGGTCAAACAGGAGGCCGAGAAACCTGACTGTATCACGTTCTGGGATACGTGAGCCGTATAGGTACAACAGATGATCAAAGACCACTGAACGTCTAGTAAACGTTATTTGATGAGTTTTGCTACTAGAAAATTTAAACCCATGAGTGGTGTCCCAATTGGAAACTCGGTTGACGGCATGCTGGAGGGAAACTGCAATGAGGTGACAGTCAGCACCCGCACAAGCTATAGCAAAGTCATCCACATAAAGCGATGACCAAATGTTGGATGGGAGAACTGATGCCAGATTATTTATAGCAAGGAGAAAGAGTGTTGTGCTCAGAACACAACCCTGGGGGACACCTTCAGCTTGGACAAAGTCCGGGGAAAGCTCATTACTAACCCGGACTCGGAAATGTCTTTCAGTTAAGAAAGCCTTAAGGAAAAATGATAGATTTCCTCGGAGGCCTAAGGATTGGGCCTGGGTCAAGATATTATACTTCCAAGTTGTGTCATAAGCCTTCTCAAGATCGAAAAAGATGGTGATAACCGAGTGGTTATTGGCAAAGGCATTATGAATATACGTTTCCAAGGACAGTAAGGGGTCAATGGCAGAACGGACCTTACGAAAGCCATATTGACTAGTGGAGAGACTACTGTGCGTCTCTAAATATCACATCAAACGTCTATTAACTAGATGTTCCATCACCTTGCAAACTGCACTGGTAAGAGCGATGGGCTGTATAGCCCCTGTTGTTTAGCGCTTCTATTTGATTATAATAATAATAATAAGAGTGATGGGATGGTAGTGGGAGGTATCATGTCCCGTAGTACCCGGTTTGCGAAAAGGGAGAACAATAGCAGACTTCCACAGTTGGGAAATACCTCCTTGCGACCATGTAAGATTAAAGAGTCGTGAGAGGACAGTAAGAGCAGACTGATGTAAATGCTGTAGCATACGCATATGTATGCCGTCTGGCCCAGCTGCCGATGATTAGCAAGCAGAGAGTGTTGCCTCCAGTTCTTGAAGGGTAAAAGGCACATTATAAGATTCTTCTCTGAGAGAAGAAAAATCTAAGGGTTTTAACTCGCTGGCAGACTTAGAAGAAAGGAACGCGGGGCATAGATGGAGCCCCTGAGAAATGTGGACCAGATGATTACCAATTTCAGTGGCAATGGCAAGAGGGTGTGCTATATCGACACCGGCAACCTGAAGAACAGGAGCCCGGTCGGGTGAGAATTTACCACTCAATTTCCGCACTTTCTTCCAGACTGCACTCATCGAGGAAGCTGAAGTGACCGTAAAAACGTAATGTCGCCAGCAAGTGCGTTTAGCGTCACGTATGACAAGGCGAGTGTTGTGATAAAAACACAGGCCTCATTTCTAGGCTTTATTGAACACAAAATCCATGGTACATGTCTGCAACAGAAGAAAATACATCTAATGACTGCTGCTGCAGGACAGGTGATGTAAGGTGCATATGTCCTCAGAAAAGCTATAGCTACTGGCGACATATTTAAGCTTACCATGTAATCTGCATCACGAATGTATTTGTGTAAGAGCGAGACCACACGCCATGCTGGGCCATCGCCGTACTGTTTGTTGTTATTGTTAGGGGCCCCCTGAGGTGGTGCCGTATTGTGTCCTGCAGCGGCTCTCCACAAGAGCGGTATCACTACAATCTCCCCCTTCTAAAATATCAGATACAGTAATCCTCCAAACGGTTAGGTGGGTGACGTGTACGTCCAGACCTTCGTAGCCCTTGAGCCTCTTCACCGGGTTCGGTATTTTCTAGCGGGGTTTGACTATCTACTGGAGCGGCATCCTCTATTTCAATAGGGGTAGCCTGAAAAGGCTTCCTGGAGAAACCGAAGCATCTTTCGCAACATCTATTGGTGTATCTTGAGATTCCGCACTAACATTGGTTTCAACTGGGGCTAAGTGTCTTGTAGATACAGTAGTCTCTTCACCATTTTGGTAGCGAATGTGGGCATAATGCGGATTAGCTTATAGGAGCTCTACCTCTTCCACTAAAGGATCCGTCTTGTTCATCCTACGGTGACTCTTCAGGAGAATGGGTCCAGGGTGACATAACCAGGTGGGCATGGAGGCTCCCGTAGAGGAACGACGTGAATAGTTGAAGAGTCTCTCATGAGGGGTAGCATTAGTAGCTGTGCACAGCAATGATCTAATAGAGTGAAGGGCATCAGGTAAGACAGTCTGCCAGTGTTGAACCGGTAGATTGCGAGATTTCAGTGTCATTGTAACTGACTTCCATATAGTACCATTGAACCGCTCCACTTGACCATTGCCTTGAGGGTTGTAGCTTGTTGTTCTGCTGCAAGCAATCCCTTTGTTAGCCAAAAACTCATGAAGTTCATTACTCATGAACGAGGATCCCCTGTCTGAATGGATATAGGCCGGCATACCAAAAATAGCGAATAACTGGGAAAGACAACTGATGACAGTTGAAGCAGTCATATTTGCACAGGGGAACACAAAAGGAAACCTAGAATATTCATCTACTATGTTAAGGAAATACCTATTCTGGTTTATGCTTGGTAGAGGTCCTTTGAAATCTATATTCAGTCTCGAAAGGCTGGGTGGCTTTTATGAGATGAGTTTTCTCTGGCTGGTGAAAGTTTGGCTTGCACTCTGCACATACTCTGCATGATCTGATCACTTGTCGCACCTCTTCCACTGAGTAGGGCATATTCTTAGATTTAACAAAATGATACAGGCGTGTAACTCCTGGGTGACACAAGGCCTTGTGGAGCTCTGAGAGTGATTGCAAATCATGACATGCTGCTCCACAGTGTGACCTAGAGAATGCATCAGGTGAAACGTTTTCTTCACCCGGTCGATACAGAATATCAAAGTTATAACACGATAGTTCCATCCTCCAGCGTAATATCTTGTCATTCTTGATCTTACTTTTGTGCTTCTTGTCAAACATATACATCACGGACCGTTGGTCAGTCCTTACAGTGAAATGTCTGCCTGTTAAATAATGCCTCCAGTGGCGAACTGCTTCTATGATGGCCTGGGCTTCCTTTTCTACAGCAGCATAGCACTTCTCTGATCCTTGAAAAGTTCTTGAAAAGAAAGCAACGGGACGTCCTGCCTGAGATAGGACTGCAGCAATGGCAACTTCAGATGCATCCGTTTCCACCTCGAATGGTAGGGACTCATCAATGGCCTGAACTACTGAGTTTTCAATATCCTGTTTGAGAGTATAGAAAGCAGTTTCTGCTTCCTTTGTCACAGGAAATATCGTGGTAGCACTCAGTGGGCGAACTTTACTTGAATAGTTGTAGATCCACTGTGAGTAATAAGCAAAAAGACCAAGAGTTCTTTGGAGTGACTTTTTGTCTTGGGGCATTGGAAGTTCCCGTAGAGGTCGAAGTCTTTCAGGGTCTGGGGATATTGCACCTCCTTCCACCACATAACCAAGGATGTTAAGCCTTTTAGTGGAAAAAGTGCACTTTTCTTCATTGTAACTGATATTTTTCTTCTTGGCAGCTTCCAAAAACTTATCAAGGTTTGCATCATGTTCCTCCTGGGTCTTGCCACAAATGGTAACATTATCTAAATATGCATAAGTTCCCATAAGTTGCTCTTCCTGAATGAGTGAATCCATAATTCGTTGGAAACAGGCTACCCCATTGGTAACCCCAAAAGGGACTCTGGTAAACTGATAGAGGCCGTCACTAGCCTGAAACGCTGTGTATGGTTTATCTTCATTCCTTATAGGGACTTGATGATAGGCACTTCGTAGATCAATTGTGCTAAACACATAGTACTGAGCAATTTTGTTCACTGTATCATCAATTCGAGGTAGAGGGTACCCATCAAGAAGTGTAAATTTGTTGATTGTCTCAGAATAGTCGATAGCCAGCCTCCGTTTCCTATAATCATCTTTGACAACAACGACCTGTGCACGCCACGGAGAATTACTTGGTTCTATAATACCCTCCTTCAGCAGCCTCTGAGTTTCTTTCTCAATGAACATCCTATCTTCATAAGAATAGCGGCGTGACTTAGCTGATATAGGATGACAATCCGCAGTAAGATTCGCAAACAGCTTTGGTGGGTCTACCCTTAAAGTGCTAAGACCACAGACAACGAGAGGAGGCAGTTCACCTCCATATGTTAAGGTAACACTACCATGACGCTTCTGAAAGTCCTGACCAAGGATCACATCAGAGCACAGTTGTGGCAGAACAGCTAAATGTACATCTTGATAATCCCTGTCATTAACTCTAAGGTTTACCTTACAAAACCCTAACGTCTGAATAGAGAGAGATGTTGATGCCATGGAAACGGTACCTGATGAGTGATGTACCGTCAAGGAGTGGCGTTTAACTACGTCAAGGTTGATGAAACTCTCTGAGCTGCCACTGTCAATCAGACCATCTACTTCTGTTCCTTTGATGAACACTTTCACAACTGCCTTTGACAGTGAATTTGGAGCAGCCGCAGAAGTCACTGTTGCTAGAGTCGCCTGGTCGGAATGCATAGAAGCACTAGCTCTTGTTGATGTATTAGCACGACATACTTTAGCAAAGTGACCTTTCTTATGGCATTGATGGCACATTGCTTCACGAGCCGGACACTTTGGACGTGGATGTCTTGAAAACCACAAAGAAACACTTTGTGCCTGCAGCTGCTGTCACTGAAGCAGGTTCCACGGTAACCTCATTAAAAGAGTCTTGGTCGGGAGTTACAGCACTTACCACTCGAGAAGGCTGGGTAGTACTGTACACTTCAGAATTCTTCTGAGCTGAATCTAATGATCTTGCCTGGTCAAGGGTAGTGGCTAAGTCCAGAGTTTTATTCTCCAATAAACGCTGCCTTATTATTGGTGATTGCAGGCCACTGATAAAAGCATCCCTGATGGACTCTTCACAATACTGAGAAGCTGTCACCGCTCGGAAGTTACAGTCCTTACCTAATATTTTCAATGCTTGAAAGTATTCCTCTAAGGATTCACCAATCTGCTGGCGGCGAGTTGCAAGACGATATCGTGCAAAGATTTCATTTGTGGGCTTAATATACTGAGACTTGAGGGCATTGATAGCATCTTCATAGGTATTACACTCAGAAATAACCTCATAGATTTTAGGTGACACAAAGTTGATGAGCAGGCTTAGTTTATCTAGATCTTCCTGAGGAAAGGCTCTCAAGAAGTTTTCGAAAGTCTTAAACCAGTGCTTCCATTCCTGAGCAGCCGTTGATACACTGGGGTCAGAGTCTAGCCTCTCAGGTTTCAGTAAACGCTCCATTTTGCTGTGTAGTCTAGCTCAGAATCGCCGCCAGGTAGCCCAGGATATTTGTGTTCAATAAATTGTTGTGATAAAAACACAGGCCTCATTTCTAGGCTTTATTGAACACAAAATCCATGGTACATGTCTGCAACAGAAGAAAATACATCTAATGACTGCTGCTGCAGGACAGGTGATGTAAGGTGCATATGTCCTCAGAAAAGCTATAGCTACTGGCGACATATTTAAGCTTACCATGTAATCTGCATCACGAATGTATTTGTGTAAGAGCGAGACCACACGCCATGCTGGGCCATCGCCGTACTGTTTGTTGTTATTGTTAGGGGCCCCCTGAGGTGGTGCCGTATTGTGTCCTGCAGCGGCTCTCCACAAGAGCGGTATCACTACAGCGAGCAATTGCTCTCTTCTGCTTATAATCAAGGAGTCTCTCTGTGGTTCAGTTATACCGATACCTGAACCACGCAGAGCGTTTCAAACGTACTGCCCGAGCACAAGCAGGAGACCACCAAGGCAGGCACTTCTGAGAATGCTTCCCCGAGGTTTGGGGGATAGAATGTGAAGCCGCTGTGAAGACGGAGGACGAGGAAGGAACCTCATGAAAGGCTGTAAGATGTTTTCCTGGAATTTACCTGGAGAGAATTCCAGGGGTCAACGCCCCAGCGGCCCAGTCTGTGACCAGGCCTCATGTTGGACCAGAGCCAGATTAACCAGGCTGTTACTGCTGGCTGCACGCAATCCAACGTACGAACCACAGCCTGGCTGGTCAGGCACCAACTTTAGGTGCCTGTCCAGTGCCTGCTTGAAGACAGCTAGGGGTTTGTTGGTAATCCCCCTGATGTATGCTGGGAGGCAGTTGAACAATCTTGGGCCCCTGACACTTATTGTGTTGTCCCTCATCGTGGTAGTGGCACTCCTGCTCTTCATTGGGGGGATGTTACATCGCCTGCCGAGTCTTTTGCTTTCGTAGGGAGTGACTCCGTGTGCAAGTTTGGTACTAATCCCTCAAGAATTTTCCATGTGTATATAATAATGTATCTCTCCCGCCAGCGTTCTAGAGAGTACAGGTTTAGGAACTTCAATCGTTCCTAGTAATTGAGGTGTTTTATTGCAGTTATGCGTGCCATGAAGGTTCTCTGCACATTTTCAAGGTCAGCAATTTCACCCGCCTTGAAAGGTGCAGTTAGTGTGCAGCAATATTCCAGCCTAGATAGAACAAGCGACCTGAAAAGTGTCAACATGGGCTTGGCATCCCTGGTTTTGAAGGTTCTCATTATCCATCCTGTCATTTTTCTAGCAGATGTGATTGCTACGGTGTTATGGTTCTTGAAGGTGAGATCCTCTGACATGATCACTCCCAGGTCTTTGACATTAGTTTTTTGCTCTATTGTGTGGTTGGAATTAGTTTTGTACTCCGATGATATTTTAATTTCCTAACGTTTTCACATATCTGAGTAATTGATATTTCTCACCATTGAACTTCATATTGTTTTCTGCAGCCCATTTAAAGATTTGGTTTATGTCTGCTTGGAGTCTTGCAGTGTCTTCAACGGTGGACACTGTCATACAGATTCGGGTGTCATCTGCAAAGGAAGACACTGCACTGTGGCTTATATCCCTGTCTATGTCCGATATGAGGATGAGGAACAGGATGGGAGCGAGTACTGTGCCTTGTGGAACAGAGCTTTTCACAGTAGCTGCCTCAGACTTTACTCTGTTGACTACTACTCTTTGTGTTATACTTGTTAGGAAATTATAGATCCATCTACCAACTTTTCCTGTTATTTCTTTATCACGCATTTTGTGTGCTATTATACCATGGTCACACTTGTCAAAGGCTTTTGCAAAGTCTGTATATATAACATCTGCATTCTGTTTGTCTTCTAGAGCATCCAGGACCTTGTCGTAGTGGTCCAGTAGTTGGGACAGACAGGAGCTACCTGCTCTAAACCCATGCTGCCCTTGGTTGTGCAATTGATGGGTATCAAGATGAGTGGCGATATTGCTTCTTAGAACCCTTTCAAAGATTTTTATATGGAACGTTAGCACTATTGGTCTGTAGTTCTTTGCTATTGCTTTACTGCCCCCTTTGTTTAGTGGGGCTATGTCTGTTGTTTTTAGTAACTGCGGGACGAACCCAGTGTCCATGGTCCCTCTCCATAGGATGTTAAAAGTGCGTAAAGGTCCCCTTTCGCCTGGTCAAATTGCCAACATGGGCTACGA
This sequence comes from Cherax destructor, assembly GCA_009830355.1. Lineage (NCBI taxonomy): Eukaryota > Metazoa > Arthropoda > Malacostraca > Decapoda > Parastacidae > Cherax > Cherax destructor. Next base: position 18,555 of record WNWK01022871.1, read on the forward strand.
GGAAGTGGAGAATATAAAGGGGAGCTAAGGATGATTGGGAAATTATCGTTATCATGTAAGTCTGGGAGGACAGACCAGGTGAAGTTAAGGACAGTTGATGAAGAGAATATGGAAAGATCGATGCAGGAGAAAGAATGAGTTCGGGGATCAAAATGGGTAGGAGTACCCGTATTTAAAACATGGAGGGGGAGAGAAGCAAGAAATACCTCCAACTGAACGTAATGGGAGTCACAGTGCGACCCTCCCCAAAGAAAATGGTGTGCGTTAAAATCGACAAGTAATAGAAGGGGTGGCGGCAAGAAAGAATCCAGAAAATCAACATCTGGGATAGACAATGCTCGCGAAGGGAAGAGATATAAAGAACAGAGTGTATACCACTTATTCAAGTGGATAGGGGCTGCGGTGTAATGTATAGAAGAATGAACATAGAGCTGACGGTATGGAACACCAGTGCATATAAGAAGAGCACTTTCGTTAAAGGTTCCATCGGAAAAAGGATCCGATGATTACAACAAATCATAGCTTGAAAAGGGCCGGATAACAGAGGATTGCAAATTGGGTTCTTGCAAACAGACACCAACAGGGAAAAACTGGGAGAGCAACATCTGAAGCTCACCTTGGTTACCCCTGAGGCCTCGGATATTCCACTGCAAATACGCCATGATGTATGGAGAGAAAGATTGAAGTCGAAGTTAGAGGTATCTATGGACTAGGGTTAGAAAAGTCCATGTGTGGAGGCAGTGGAAAACTTGTAATCAGAGAAGGAGGGGGACGCTGTGAAGGAAGGAGGGGTATAGACGGAAAAGAGAGAGGAGGAGGAACCAGAGGTGGAGCAGTGTCCATCAACGGTTCAGTCTGCAATAAATCCTGCAATAGCCTCCAGCATTTCGGGAGTTGAAGATGCAGGATGTGGGACCACATTAGAGATGAAAGGAGTTGGAGTGTGAGCGACAATCTGGGAGACCATAGATGGTACTATAGTAGAGGGCGGGGATATGGAAGAGGAAACTGTCAAAAGGGCTTGGGAGGAGACAGGAGTGGAAGCGGCCTGGGGCGAGGCAGTCAAGGAAGGAACGTGGGAGGGGACAGGGGATGAAGACATTGAACGAGGAGGAGGATGAACCTCCACACACGTTACAGAACTAGTGGGAGGTGAAGAACCCGGCAATGGGGATTTTTTGCCGGACTTATGAGAACAAGGGGGGCGCTGAGGTTTAGGTGGTGAACGAAGGCGTGTAGACACAGAACTGTGTGAGTGAGTAGAGGAAGGGGTGTGGACAGTATGAGATGCCGAGGTAGGGACCTCGGAGCCAAGAACAGCAAAAGGATTCGACTTAACAAAACCCTCAATGGTTCACCCATCACAAGACTCACAGAGGGAAAATTCCTAGGAATCCACCTTGAAAGTAGTCTTAAATTCCAAACACACACAACAAATTTTCAAGAAAATCTCAAAGACAGTAGGCATATTATCAAAGATACGCTATTATGTGCCACAATCAGCTCTCCTTGCACTATATCATTCACTCATCTACCCTTATCTCACCTATGGAATCTGTGCATGGGGCTCAACAACATTAAATCACCTTAGACCACTCATAACCCAGCAAAAGGCTGCAGTCAGCATGTTCCACCAATATTCAGAACTCTAAAACTACTCAACTTAGAAAACATTCATACCTATTCATGTGCCTACTACATACATAAAACTCTACAAGCTAATATCAACCCTCCGCTCAAAATTCTCCTCTACTTTAATAGATCCCACGACCACAACACAAGACACAGATCACTTTTTGACATACCCAGAGTCCATACCAACCAATGTAAAAATTCTATGCACATAAAGGGCCCCAGAATCTGGAATTCATTACCAGTAAATATAAAGTTCACCTTGACTGAAAATCAATTTAAGACTCTTCTCTTTCAAAGATGCTCAATGTTATTTTCCTTAAGATAATCTCAATTTTATATTATCCTCCTCCTATACACTTGTTACAATTTAATATCATCATATTGTCATTTTAACAGTATAATATCATCATATTGTAATTTGAAATAAAATATATAACTAGAATAAACTCAATCATTTTCTCTAGTATTATGTACATTGTATATAAGTCATTAGATTGCTGCCCCTAATGCCATGGCAAGCCAGTGGCTCTCCTTGCATTTCAGTTTTATGATTGTAACTACCAATATCTATGTATACTTGCAATGAAATAAAATTGACTTTACTTTACTTTACTGAGGATGAGGCGACCACAGAGGTAGCCGGGAAAGTTGGGACCCCACAAGCAGGGCGACGTTTAGCAATGCGAGAATAGGAAATACGGGGAAGTCTCTCTTGAAGGCATAGATGAGAGACGGCCATAGCATATGAGAAGCCTTCCGTCTCTTTGAAACCGGATTTCCCGCTCATTCAGGTAAACCTGACAATGGCAAGAGTACGATGGATGTGCCTCATAACAGTTAAGGCAAGAGGGAGGGAGAGTACAAGAAGGACTGGCATGGTCGTCTGCACCACAGACTGGGCATTCGGCCATGGACCTGCAATATTTCGCTGGATGACAAAAACTCCAGCAGTTTCTACACTGTTGTGGTGTAGAGGTCACCTTTCGAACTTGTAAACGTTGACCTGCAATGTAGACCGAAGGTGGAAGTTCACGGCTGTCAAATGTTAAACGAGCTATATTGCAAGGATAACATCTTCGCTTATTGGCAGGGAGGACAAAAGTGTCATCTTTAAGGATAGGGATTTCTTGGAGCTCAAGCTGCTCCAAAATGTCATCACCACATGTCTGGAAATTCCGTTGGACAATGGTGTGAGGTAAAATGACAGTACCACTACAAGAATTGAGAGAATGATGCTTGTCAATAGTGATAGGAATAGTATATATAGTCTTAAGGAGGGAAAGATCGCGAGCTTAGCCAGCATTCTGGACCGTGATGATGCGAGTGCTGCTTTTGAGAGCATGAAATGAGATATCTTTACCTACATGGCGTAGGAGAGCTTTACCAATACTATGATCGGAAAGATAGGTACAGTGGACCCCCGAGTAACATAAAAACTTCACTCCAGAAGCCTGCTCAAGTGCCATTACCGAACGAATTTACTCCCTTAAGGAATAATGTCTATTTCAGACCCCCAAAAATACACTTCCACAAGCACTTACAATATTATACTTACATAATTGTACGATTTCCGAGGTGTTCATTACTCGGGGTCCACTGTATTAGGAGAGGTCGATCGTAGAGTAAAAACTTTGTCCATTGAGTAGTGTGAAACAGAGCATTTAAGGGAGTGCATGACGAGCTGGTCGTTTCTGAGATGAATGAGCAGGAAGTGTCGAGTCGTCATGTGAGGGTCTTGGTCGTTTGGATGAGGGACCGGAGGCGGTCCGACGTGTTATGGGCGGACTATTCAAAAATTGCTGCACCATTAAGGGAGAAGCCGGAATCAAGGTCAGAGAATAGCGAAGGTCAGATGTATCAAAGGGAAGTCGGAACCCCGGTACCTGAAGCAGATGACGAACCAGCACCAGCAAGAGGCACAGGGGTATTAGAGTTGTCCGAAGAGTTGTCCATTAATGAGGTAGGGTCAGAACTAGGTGCGGTATCAAGAAGGGGCCGGGGTAGGTTCACGGATTAGGGCATCCATGGTTAGGTTACTTCTTTCTTTTGTTTTTAAGAAAAAAAGAAAATAAAATAAAAATAAAAAAAGAATAAAAAAAAGGAGGGAACATGGAGGAATAGCTCCTAGGAGGAATGAAAGGGGCGTAAATTCCCCTCTGCGCCCAAGAGGACCTCAACACCGCAAGTAGTGCAGATGCTGCCTGTAACCCATGCCATACCCTACCCTTCATGCCAGTAAACCAGCAATCCGGGATAGCAACCTCACATCCACCAAGCCACCTCAGCGGACAAAAAAGAGGGCAGCCAGATATCCGCCACAAAGCATACCGCCCTTTGGTCACCACCCCCAGAATCTGAAAGGTAGCCTCCAGAGATACACCCGTCGCCTGAAAGATACTTAAGGGAGACTGGAGAGGGATCGGGACATCCCCAGGCGATCCAGATTCCACGGCAAACTACACCACCACCAAGGACCTCAATGGAATGGGATGGACCACAATACCCTTCCCTCTACCTAGGAACTAGAATGCCTGTGGAGAGAAGCTCCCAGGGTAAAAATGGGAAGGAAATAAGGAAGGAGTGAGAAGGAAGAGGAGGAAAGGGAAAAAAGGGAGGATGGAGGAGGTGGGATAGGGGAGGGGGATTGGGGGTAATTAAGTTCGGTCTGAGGAAGAAGACCAAAAGGTCTAATTCCTCAGACAAAGAGCCTCTTCACCACACCAAGGAGCCCCCCTTGAAGAGGGGTGTTTGTTATAGACCCACCAATATTCTTATGTCTGGCATTAAAGTCTCCAAGCATCAGGTCGAAGCTTGTTTGCTGGGGCATAAAGATTAAAAATGTTTATAGAAAAATCGTCTGTATATACTCTGACACCATGATACTGCATGTTTACTTGACTCTGCAGGGTAAGGAGTGAATGTGGCAAGTTCTTTCTGACATACATCACACAACAGTTGGTTGACCTTAAGTTATAAGCTGCATATCCAGACAACTTTGGTGGATTTACTCCTTCTTTCAGTCTATATTCCTGCAAACAGATGACATCAATATTCTTGGTTACACTAATATGATGTAAGTCAGGCAACCACTTCCTAATGGAAGCAATGTTCCATGAAAAGATTTGTAATCTATCCATTGTAGTGAGTTATTACAATCTCTTGTTCATAAGATGGTAAGACTATTATGCTTTGCCTACAGTGTGCAGACACTTAAGAGCAAATAGCATAGTTTGTACGTGTTTATCTTCAGAACCTTTTTTTTTTTTTAAGTTTCCCATAAGGACTGCAGTCGTAACCCAAACAACCTTCGACGTAAAAATGACAACAGTCCTTTAATGCCATTTGAGGACGAGGCCATCCAGTCTACCACAACCAGATCTGAGACTGAAATTATGACACATGTGCAACATCTGGGTATCTTTATAGTAAACGTTTCGCCATCCAGTGGCTTTATCAATACAAAATCCTAGGACATAATATGAAGACAGTAGAACTATATACAAAAGATGAAGTAATCAGTCCCTCGGCCTTGGAGTTGGTGTATTCAGCACCGTAGGTCTGGAGATTATGAAGATCAGGTTGTTGTTGTTGTTGTATGTTCGCCGGTATATCCGGCCCGGGTCTTCTCCAAATAGTGACCCAGCATTGGCCCCCTGGGTAGAGGGTGTCGGTCATCTTCTTTCTTTCTTTCTTGCTATGGCTCCCCATGATGGGGAGTGTCTTCTGACGTCGCATCTTCATCAGCAGATCTTGGTACTTCAGGCTGTCATTCTACCTACATAGGAAGAAGAAGGATGGGGGATAAGAAAGAAGGAAGTGAGAGAAAGAATAGCTGTAGTGGGTAGTCTTGGTCGTCATCGGGGTTCTCCGGCGTCGTCATCGAGGGGGCGGGTGGGTGGCTAGGACTGGGAGCAGTGTCTCCAAGTCATGGGTGGCCAGGTAAACCAGCCGGGCTGCTTTGTCCTCGCGGGTCAGATCCCCAGGTGCCATTGGGAAGTGCCTGCGGCGGATGGACGTCGTCGCAGGACAGTCAAGCATGTAGTGAACTAGAGGCTTTGGAACCATCCGGTCGCAGTGGCGGCAAAGCTCCTCACTCATGCGTTCGATGAGGCGCTTTGCAGTAGGGTAGCCGAGGCACAGGCAGTGGACGCTGACTTGCAGCTCCCTGTTCAGTTTCCTCATGTTTGGTGGGGGCTCCCTACGTGTCGCTCTGTCATACCAGTGCTGGCTCCGAGATGCTCCCGGTGCTGGTAGTGGGCGTCTGGCTGCCAAAGCTGCCCCCAGGTGCACCTGCCTGTGGCTAATGGCAATTGTAGTCGCAGGTTGGGCCGCAAGTGTGGCAGACTTAGCCGCCCCATCCGCCACATCATTCCCAGCAAGGTGGATGTGGCTTGGTATCCAATTGATTGTTGCTTGCCAGCCCTGCTCGTCAAGTGAATGTAGGTCTCTTCTGATGGTGGTGAGGAGCCGGATGTTATCCTTGGGCTCCCTATGCATGATGGCCTGTATTGCCGCCCTGAAGTCGACGTGGATGACTGGAGGATGGTGGTGTTCCAGGAGCGCATGTTGGATGGCCCTCTGGATGGCGTGGAGTTCTGCCTGTAGGATGCTGCAGTGGTCTGGGAGGCGCCAGCCGGCCATTAGGGAGGATTGATATATCCCAGAACCCGTGCGGCCGACCTCGGGGTCTCTTGATCCATCAGTGTAGTACACTGCACACCCGGGATGCTCCGCTGCAGAAATGCTTGCAGCTGCCCACCGCTGCAGCAATGCTTGCAGCTGCCCACCGCTGCAGCACGTGCTGTGGACAGTGACGCTTGCTGGCTGGCAGGTTTGCAAGGTGGATTACAACAGGTTCTGGTGCCCATGGCGGTGGCACGGTGTACCCATCGACTGGCTGGTCGCATCCCTTGTCCTCGAGGAGCAGCATGGGCAGGAGCTCCTTTGTCACTTCCGCAGCCAACCACAACCATAGTCGGACACGGCCTCCTGCGAAGTCGCCTCGCTGACGGTCAAGGAGGTCACTCAGCAGGTGCTCACCGCCCGGTAGCTGGACAAATTTGGCCAACCTTCTGGCAGCAACAAGGGCGATCCTGTCACTTAGGGGCTGCAGTTGGGCCTCTCTGTTCAGAGTCACTGTGTTCGTCCAGCCCGGGGCCCCCAGCATGACCCGAGCCGCAGCATTTTGTACAACGCTGAGGCGCTTGAGGCATGAGGGATGAGCATGGGCCAGGGTGATTGCACCATAGTCGACTAGCGAGCGCACTGCCTGCACGTAGAACATCCGGAGAATATCGTGGCTGGCACAAGTCCTAGGATTGGCCATGGCACGCATGGCCATGACACGTTGCATGGCACGCTCCCTGACATGCTCTGCCTGCTTGCAGAAGGAGAGTCGGCTGTCAATCCATATACCAAGATACTGGTAACTGCAGACCCAGTCCAGGTTGATGTCTGAAATCTTCAGCCTGGTATCAGGCACCTTGCACGAAAGATCATGGCCTTGGACTTGTCCGCCGAGATCTTGAGGCCAAGGCGAAGGCAGGTGGTACTAGCAGGCTGAGATCGCGTTGGGCTTTGCGCAACAGTCCGGGCTTCCCGATGACAATGAGTGCCAGGTCATCAGCGTTTCTGAGCAGTCGGGTGCCTGCTGAGAACGTCAGCTGCACCAGCTCATGCATCAGCACGTTGAAGAGAGTTGGGCTGAGGACTCCGCCCTGCGGGGTGCCATTTTCCAAGGCCCTGAGGGCAGAAGCCTGCCCCTGGAAGCGTACCCGCGCCTGCCGGCCCTGTAGGTATGAGCCGACCCAGGCGAGCAGCTTGCCCCTCATTCCTCTGCGCGCCAGTAGGTCGAGGATGGCCGGCGCATTGGCCAGCTCGAAGGCCTTCTCAAGAGCCTCTTGTCAGACTCAATGCTGGCCATGAGGATGGTGACGCTCTCAGAGGTGCCCACTCCCGTGTGAAGCCGTAGACGTGTTGGTGCTCCGGACCAAGCTTCCATCTTAGGCGCTCCAACACCATCCTCTCTGCAACCTTGGATAGGCAGCTGGTGAGGGAAATGGGCCGCATGTTGCCTGGTTCCCTGGGCTTGGGGATCGGCAGGATGTTGGCTTCCTTCCATGCGGTGGGAAGTCGCCCGACCCTCCAGGTACGGTTGATGACTTCCAGGAAGCGTCATGCCCGTGAGGGCCTGCCTTTGAGATCATACTGTAGGTGATTCCGTCCTGCCCGGGGCCGTGTCCCGTGAAGTCTTGAATGCCGCTTGCAGCTCCCGACCGGTGAACTCGATGTCGGTGTCGTTTGTGCCTGGGATGCCTCTAGAATCCTACAGTCCAACCAGGGAGAAGGGTGGCTTGGAGGTCCTGGATGTCCTGGGGTAGCGGGCTGTGGCTGCCCTGGATGTGAAGAGTACCACCAGCCTCTCTGCCTCCCCAGCCGGGTCATGGTGAGCACGCACAGCGCCTCTACGCTTTCCCGTAGCTATGCTGATCTTCCAGATCTCAGACAGGGTAGAGTAGTGGCTGAAGGAAGCACACCACTCAAACCACTTTGCCAGACGTGTCCTGTGGGAGATGTGGCGTGCGTGCCGCACCACCTCTCGCAGAAGCCTGAGGGACCCAGCCGTGGTGTTGCGTCGATGTAACCTACGGGCACGATTGACGCGGTGGTTTTGTTCTTTGACTGCCTCGTCAAAGAACCACCAATCACGCTTGGGCGTTCCCCCGACCCTTGTGAGTGGTATTGCCGCCTCGGCTGTTCGAGAGAAAGCTGCTTGGAGGCTCTGGGTAGCCTCATCTGGGTCGTCAGAGAGATCAGTCTCCTCCCACCACTGCTGGATGACGTCCTGGAAGCACTGCCAGTCAGCCTTCTTAGTGTTCCACCGTGGAGGTGGGGAGTACGGAGGGTGTCTTGAGAGCGACAGAGTGGTGACGATTGCAAAATGGTCGCTGGTGAGAAGAAGGTGGATTTCCCAACTGGCTCCTGGAAGTAGCATCCGGGAGAGGAGCCTGACGTCCAGTCGGTTGCCATAGTGGTGGGTCGGCTCTCCTGTGTTGAGGAGGGCGATCTCGGGAACATCCTCCAGCACTGCTGCCAGGTGCCTTCCTGTCTCATTTGTGGGAGAGACCGAGCGCAGTAGCTCATGGTGGGCATTGATATCCCCTGCCACCAGCACGCCATGGCTGGGCGACACAGCGAGAGCTGCAACTTCGGAAAGGTCGAGGGTGACTCTCGGGTCAGTATCTCACAATATACTTTAGTTACTGCTCTGAGGTCAGTATCTCACAACATACTTTAGTTACTGCTCTGAGGTCAGTATCTCACAACATACTTTAGTTACTGCTCTGAGGTCAGTATCTCACAATACACTAGTACATTAAGTCTGAATTCGCTCAAAAATTTCATTCTCAAGTTATCTGCGTTGAATTTTGGAATTAGATTTGATATGACTTTCACAGATTATAATTTGAAAACAAGGATTTCATTTACGCCTACCTCAATAAAATTGATAATAGAGCTAAGAATCAAGTCAATCTTTTCTTCCAGAAAAATACTCCGACGTTTGTTCGAAGCTGAACAAACGAGACAATTTCTAAAATTAAAACTGCCTCGTTAAAATTTCACAGTCTAGGATGAAAACAAAGTTTCTTACACATATAACACGCACATAGAAGAGAGGAGCTCACGACGACGTTTCGGTCAGACTTGGACCATTTACAAAGTGTGACTTTGTAAATGGTCCAAGTCGGACCGAAACGTCGTGGTAAGCTCCTCTCTCCTACGTGAGGGTTATTTGTGTATTGTTCCAGTCACGGTATTGTGCCTTTTTTTTATCAAAGTGTCTTTTCTGAACAACAAACCAGCAATAAAATCTGATGCTTCCACAAAACTTTCAATAGATTTTGCACGGAATCCAACTTTTCTATGTTTGTTAACAGTATATTAAAATGTCAAATATTCATCTACTTACACAAGAACATAAGAAAGGAGGAACACTGCAGCAGGCCTGTTGGCCCATACTAGGCAGGTCTTTCACAATCCATCCCATTAACAGGATGTATTAATATTGGTAGAATTACCGACAATATGTTAAGTAAAAGGACACAAATGCAACTAATGAGACATTTTATTGTGGCAACGTTTCGCTCTCCAGGAGCTTTCTCAAGCCGTTACAAACAATACATGGACACAGAGGGTATATATATACTCTCAAAGTGAGGTGTAATACTAGTGGTGGTAGAAGTAGTAGTAGTCTAACCTGTTTTAATGCTACCCAAGTAATTGTTTTTATCACCTTTTACTCATGTGCAAGTTTATTGTTTTACCTTATTGTATTACTACTACTACTACAACTTATATCACTACTATTTCTACCACCACTAGTATTACACCTCACTTTGAGAGTATATATATACCCTCTGTGTCCATGTATTGCTTGTAACGGTTTGACAAAGCTCCTGGAGAGCGAAACGTTGCCACAATAAAATGTATCATTAGTTGCATTTTCAATTTTACCTAATCAATAAGCTTTGATGATTCTATTAACTCATATGCGAGTCCCACTCAAATCCAACCCCTCTCACTCATGTATTTATCCAACCTAAATTTGAAACTACCCAAGGTCCTAGCTTCAATGACCCTCCAAGGCAGACTGTTCCACTCATCAACTACCCTATTTCCAAACCAATACTTTCCTTTATCCCTTTGTCATTCGTCGCTGAATGTTTTCTAACGAATTTATATCCCTTCTGTAAAATGGAGACCAGAACTGAGCTGCGTAATCTAGGTGAGGCCTTACAAATGATGTATAAAGCTGTAGTATAACCGCTGGACTTCTGTTGCTTACACTTCTTGATATAAATCCCAGTAATCTATTTGCTTTATTTCTTACGCTTAGGCATTGCTGACTTGGTTTGAGGTTGCTGCTTACCATAACCCCCAAATCCTTTTCTCATTCTGAAAGGCTAAGTTCATCGTTATTAAGCTGGTAGGTGCTAGGGTTATGAGCATTCCCGAGCTTTAGAACTTTGCATTTATCTACATTGAACTGCATCTGCCACTTTTTTGACCACGAATTCAGTTTGTCTAAATCCTGCTGAAGTTTCGTGACATCTACGTCTGAATCGATTATCCTACCTATCTTCGTGTCATCAGCGAATTTGCTTATATCACTAGTAATTTCATCGTCAAGGTCATTTATATATATTATAAACAACAACGGGCCTAAAACCGATCCCTGAGGAACGCCACTTGTTACAGATCCCCACTCAGATTTAACCCCATTTATGCACACTGCATACTTAACTTAAACTGATTTCATCTTCAGAAGATGACGCTTCAACCATTGAAATGGAGTCCTTCATAACAGGCATTTTCAAGTGAAAAAAAAAAAAAAAAATTAAAATCAGTTTGGAAAATTAGGCAGCTACAAGCAGCAATAAGAATGTCTTGATTTTTTACTAAGTAGGATTCACCTGAGTTGAAAGTTTAAATCCTATCAGAATAGTCTTACTCTAGTTATTTCATGGAGAGCAAAATCAGGATGGCCTTTATAAAAATGACAAAAGTATGTGATCATTACAGGAGTTCCATGACAATGTCCTCCCGGTTATGGTGAACCAGCACTGAAATTTTGAAGTCAGTCGTATGAACGATTGTCTTGAAACGAAATCATGTAAGAAGAAAATTTTATGTGTGTATATGACATTTTTACACTAAAACAGTACGAAATTAAATGTAGTAAATAAGAGACATGTGAATCATGTCATTATTGTTGACATGTTTCACCTGCATAGCTGGCTTCTTCAGTGGAATACAGGCGTATAAATCACTAGACACACGAAGAAGCAATGTTCAGCTCCCAACCTCGATGGTTAGTGCATTAGGAGACCCAGGGACTGACCTCCATCTATCACAGCTAAGGGATTGATCATCTCCAAACTATGTCTCCACTACAACTCTGTAAAAAAAATATATGTATCCTGCTGGTGAAACGTCTGTATATTATACCATTATATGAAACCATATATATTTTGGTTAGTGCGACATCAGAGGAAGATATAGCTCGTATAATTTGAAGCCAAACAAAAGAATTCGCAAGTTATAACAGGGAAATTTATATCCTAGATTTATTCACTGAAAAATGGGTAACAGGCAGTTATATAGCACCAAACCTTTGTAAGTTTAAAGCCAATCAGAAGAGGCATTCTCTATTTATGGTGATAAGACCAATATTCCAAACTGCTCCACCAATATATTTTTTAAGCCGGTCAGAAGATGAAGTCCCCATTGATTAGTAAATTATAGGTGATGAAGTTCTGAAACCGATCGGATGATGCCTTTACATATAATCACATGAATTTCAGAATTTAATTTTTCAGATTTCTTCAATAACATCTACAGACTGATACTTACACAGCTAAAAACTGATACAAACATCTATCTAAGGAAACTATACCAGAGTTTTGAGTTAAGGAAGTTATTAGTAGAATATACATTAAAACAACCAATAAAATCAATCATGAAAACCTGTGAAGTCTGCAACCAAACAAACAAACTTTCTACTGCATGGATTACATGCAACTTCTGTGGTAAATGGAGCCACGCCCCTCGTGCTGGTATTCAGGAATAAACTACACGAGATATTAAACCAGGAGGTGTTTTTGGGTATGCCCAAATGAGACCGAACTGTGGAATAAAATCACATTGATATTAAAAGATGACAACATCAAACCGGCCTTCATAAAAAACATGACGGCATTCTATAACAGTTGGGAAAATAAAAGATCTGGGCCAGATGGTGCTATCGCACCTGGTACAAATGTTGTCCTGGTAGACAGTAACTGTAAGAAAGGAGAAATAAATGATGGTGGCCTGAAGGGGACAGGAGCTCTAGTGGGAAACAGGTGTAGACAAGGACATACAAAAACCAATGTTGCAAACTAGCAATACCACGGTAATAGTAACAAGGATGCCAGAAATATTGAAGTGTATAGTCACTTCTTCTATGCATGATTGTTGCAAAACGACATATCTGTGATGTAGAGAGAATATAATGAGTCTCATCTTTGCTTTTCTGTGTGTGTTTTTCAAGGTTCATCACTTGCTCTCTCTGTATGCATGTATTGTTGCAAATAACGATACATATCTGTGTGATGTGTAGAGAGGTAATATGGGCCTAAATGAGTCTGTCTGTCTTTTTGTCTCTTTTCTGTGTGTTTCTGTGTGTGTGTGTGTGTGACTTATTCACAGTGTGTATACATCACTTGCGCTCCTCTGTATGCATGTATTGTTGCAAATAACGATACATATCTGTGTGATGTGTAGAGGTAATATTACCAGAAACAACTGATGAAGGCTCCATTGTTAGCACTAGTGCTGAAGATAGAAATGAGACAGGAAAACACGCATCAGTAGGGAATACAATAGGAACACAGTCACATAAAAACAAGGCAAACAGAAACGAATCCTATGCAAATATTATGCACTTGGTATCTGGAGGCATGGAATATCTGGGAAAACAGATGGGACATGCAACTTGACCACCTCAGAAAATGCCTTGCCCATATGACAACAAGAAAATGCAAACTCCTTCCTGTAAGATTTTCCACCCTGAAATGTGCCACTCATCAGTTCAGGAAAGACAGTGTTATAACCTATATTGCCAGGCACACCAC
>WNWK01022872.1:0-31864 GCA_009830355.1 Cherax destructor
AAACTGATAGGGGCCCTTTTACACCTTTTAAACGCGTATGGTTTTATCTTCTTCCCCTTAAAAGGGACTTGATGAAATTCGTAGATCAAGGAAAAAACACATAGATTGAGCAATTTTTTTCCCCCGTATCAAATTATAGGGCCCCCACCAAAATAAAATTTGTTGATTGTCTCGAATAGTTCGATAGCCAGCCTCTTTCCTATAACACCTTGACAACAACGACCTGTGCACGCCAGGAGAATTACTTGGTTCTATAATACCCTTTCAGAGCCCGAGTTTCTTTCAAAATGAAATCCTATCTTCATAAGAATAGCGGCGTGACTTAGCTGATATAGGATGACAACCGCAGTAAGATTAAAAACAGTTTGGTGGGCTCCCTTAAAGTGCTAAGACCACAGACAACGAGAGGAGGCAGTTCACCCCATTTTTAAAGGTAACACTACCATACGTTCTGAAAGCCCGGGGACCAAGGATCCCCAGAGCACATTGGGCAGAACAGCTAAATGTACATTTGGGGATAACCCTGTCATTAACTCTAAGGTTTACCAAAACCCCCAAAACGTCTGAATAGAGAAAATGTTTATGGAAATGACCGATGAGTGATGTACCGTCAAGGGGGTTTAACTACGTCAAGGTTGATGAAACTCTCTGAGCTGCCACTGTCAATCAGACCATCTACTTCGTTCCTTTGATGAACACTTTCACAACTGCCTTTGACAGTGAATTTGGAGCACCCCAAAGAAGTCACTGTTGCTAGAGTCGCCTGGTCGGAATGCATAGAAGCACTAGCTCTTGTTGATGTATTAGCACGACATACTTTAGCAAAGGACCTTTCTTATGGCATTGATGGCACATTGCTTCACGAGCCGGACACTTTACGTGGATGCCGAAAAACCACAAAAGAAACACTTTGTTCGCAGCTGCTGTCACTGAAGCAGGTTCCACGGTAACCTCATTAAAAGAGTCTTGGTCGGGAGTTACAGCACTTACCACTCGAGAAGGCTGGGTAGTACTGTACACTTCAGAATTCTTCTGAGCTGAATCTAATGATCTTGCCTGGTCAAGGGTAGTGGCTAAGTCCAGAGTTTTATTCTCCAATAAACGCTGCCTTATTATTGGTGATTGCAGGCCACTGATAAAAGCATCCCTGATGGACTCTTCACAATACTGAGAAGCTGTCACCGCTGGGAAGTTACAGTCCTTACCTAATATTTTCAATGCTTGAAAGTATTCCTCTAAGGATTCACCAATCTGCTGGCGGCGAGTTGCAAGACGATATCGTGCAAAGATTTCATTTGTGGCTTAATATACTGAGACTTGAGGGCATTGATAGCATCTTCATAGGTATTACACTCAGAAATAACCTCATAGATTTTAGGTGACACAAAGTTGATGAGCAGGCTTAGTTTATCTAGATCTTCCTGAGGAAAGGCTCCAAGAAGTTTTCGAAAGTCTTAAACCAGTGCTTCCATTCCTGAGCAGCCGTTGATACACTGGGGTCAGAGTCTAGCCCTCCGGTTTCAGTAAACGCTCCATTTTGCTGTGTAGTCTAGCTCAGAATCGCCACCAGAGCCCAGGATATTTGTGTTCAATAAATTGTTGTGATAAAAACACAGGCCTCATTTCTAGGCTTTATTGAACACAAAATCCATGGTACATGTCTGCAACAGAAGAAAATACATCTAATGACTGCTGCTGCAGGACAGGTGATGTAAGGTATATGTCCTCGAAAAGCTATAGCTACTGGCGACATATTTAAGCTACCATGTAATCTGCATCACGAATGTATTTGTGTAAGAGCGAGACCACACGCCATGCTGGGCCATCGCCGTACTGTTTGTTGTTATTGTTAGGGGCCCCCTGAGGTGGTGCCGTATTGTGTCCTGCTGCGGCTCTCCACAAGAGCGGTATCACTACAATGACATACTCTTTCAGAAGGGTATGGAGGTGGACCTGGATACTGACATACTCGCATATCATAATGACGACAAGTAATACAGTCTCTTATTTGTTTCTTCACACTTTGTCGACCTTGAGGTATCCAGTAGGATTGTCGTATATGACAAAGAGTGTCAGCTACACCACCATGTAACACGTTACTGTGGGCATTCTGAATAATCAGTCTTGTTAGCCAATGATTCTTGGGGATCAATACTGGATGTATTGTTTCCTTAGGTAGTGAAGAATTATGAATTCTTCCTCGACATCTTATAATTTTTCCTGAGTCGAGATAAAGTCCTAAAGAATTAATCATATCAGGTTTCTTTGGAGATTTATCCTGAGTTTCCAGAAATTTATACTCTGTAGAGAAAACATCTTTCTGTATAAACTTTATCCAGTATTTAATGGGTTCTAGTAATTCATAATTAGGTTTTATAACTTTAATAAATTTAAAGACAAGAGCTGTAACTCTTAAGAGTTTACATAATGATGAGTATTTAGATCCATCAATGACTATTTCTTTTGTGTCTGCAGTATTTAAACAGATTATTTCTGCGGTGTTCAAACAGACTGTTTCTTCTGGCCTAATGTAAGCTTTTTGCTGTGGCTAGTTATTTTCACTAGAGAGCCAGTTAGGTCCGTGGAGCCATAATTTATTATCCACAAAGTTCTTGAGTGGGACACCACGTGACAACATGTCAGCTGGGTTCTCTTGTGTAGAGACGTGGAGAAAGACATAGTCTCTCTGCATCTCTCTTATTTCTGCTACTCTATTCTGTACATAGACCAACTTACTCTTATTATTTCTTAACCACTGGAGAACTGCTTCATTGTCACTCCAGATCACAGTTTTTTCAATAGTGAGATGATCAAGTACTTTGTTGAGATAGACAGCTAATTTTGTACCTACATAGAGTGCTGTCAGTTCCAATTGTGGTACTGTTCTGACCTTCAAGGGTGCAACCCTGGCCTTTGAAGTAATTAAAGTACTTCCTTCAGCGTTACTCATGTAAGCTACAGCGCCATAACCTCTGGTTGACGCATCACAGAACACATGTAATGTGTACTTGTTTCCCTCTTGACCTATTTGTCTGGGAAATTTAATTTGATGAAGTTGTTTAAACTCCTTGGATATTTCATCCCATTCTTGACTCATTTCTAGAGTAAAGTTCTCATCCCAACCTATTTTGAGCATGCATCTTGCACAAGCATTTTACCTTTTATGGTAATTGGTGAGACGAGTCCTAGAGGATCAAAACATTGTGATACCTCTGACAGTATACTACGTTTAGTGAGTGTACTGCTTGATTTATTGTTTATCCTTTTGAGACTCAAAGTGTCTTCCTGTGTATTCCAATTAAGTCCAAGCATGTTGTTGCATTCAGGAATTTCAGCTTCAGGGAAATCTTCTTTGATAAGTTCCCTTAATTGATTTGAATTAGTATTCCACATGCTTAGAGGCATATTTGCTTCTTTCATCTCCTTGTTAGCTTCTCTGTATAAGGATTTCAAATCTTCCTCTTTATTCACAGTACCTTGAAGATTGTCCACATAGAAACTTTTCTTTAAGATTCCTTTGAAGGGACTTTCAGATTTCTTCAAATGTGTGTTAAGAGAAGCTTCTAGTAAGAATGGAGAGGATGTTTCACCAAATAATACTGACTTGAAACGATAAGTTTTCACAGGACTTTGAGGATCATGCGGATTTTCTGGCCACAAGAATCGAGTATAATCTCTATCTATTTCTTGTAGTCCTACTCTTTAGAAAGCTTTGGAAATATCAGCCGTGTAGGCATATGGATTTGTGCGAAATTTCATAAGCAAGTCTCCAAGCTTCTCAGTTAGTGAGGGTCCGGTCATCAGACAGTCATTAAGGCTTGCTACATCTTTATTGGCACGTGCGCTGCAATTGTATACAACACGTAGTGGAGTGGTTTCAGAATTTTTCCTGACTCCATGGTGCGGTAGATAATGAGAATCTTTCTTCAACTTATCTTCGACTATTTCCTCAATGAATTTATTGTCTAACTGTTCTTGTATGATATTATCATACACAGTCAGCAGCTCTGGATTCTTCCTGAGCTCATGTATTTGTGCTTTCATTTGTCCGAAAGCCATGCGATAATTGCTAGGTAGATGTGGTGGATTTAATTTCCATGGTAACCTAACCCAATACTGTCCATCTTCATATTTGACAGTGTCCAAATTTGGTTATAAGTCTCAGACTCCTGTGGGCTTGGTTTATTTACATCTAAACCTATTGCATCTAAATCCCACAACTTATCAACTGGCTCATTCATTTCTTCCAGTAATGATAATTTTTGTTGTGGTACATGATCAGCAGTTATTCTTGTAACTAGCACATTTTCTACTGAATCAATTTCAGCTTCTTTCCCGCTTTGAGAGGGATTTGGACCACATATCATATGGCCTCCAGCTGTTTTCAGCAAGTGAACATCATGTTTACTTACTATATTTTCCACAAGAGTGATAGTAATCACTTCCAATGATTAAATCAATTGGACTAATTGTGTCTATCTGTATGTCAATTTCACACTGTTGCGCACAACATTACGCCCTACCCAATGCCTTCCACCAGCCCACACATACTTAAAAACCATTCGTTCCAGAACCTCCACGTCAGCCTGTAATAAAGAGAATATGGCAGCTACATACCACAGCTTTCTATAAACCATACTATTCTCTATTATTACCCTCTGTCTCAAAGTAACTTCCTTCGCTCTCCAAACCTGCAGTAGGTCCGTCGCCCCCTGTATCACCCTACGTGAATTCAATTCTCTTGCCAAACGACGATCCTTCATAAATTCCACCCCACAGATCCTCACACTTGAAACGACGTGCCACACCTGACTTCTGCCCAACGTCCCTCCCACCCAAGTACCTACCTCCAATAATTTTGTTTTACTATCGTTTATTCTCATCCCAGTTGCTCCACAAAACACACGAACAATGTCCCCCACATTTACCAGCCCCTGCTCCGAACCCACAAGTACCGTAGTGTCATCCACATACCCTACGATGCCCGTGCATTCTTTTGCCTCATCAACATTCATCCACACCCCTACCTCAATCAATCTGTAAAAAGGGTCCTGTAAACACGCAAATAATATCTGTGAAAGGGGACAACCCTGCCGCAGACCCCTACCCATTGGAACCAAATCCCCCAATCTACTATTCACCTGTACTCTGACACACGCTCCCCCATACAACCTCTCAATCCACTTCACAATTTCTTCCCCAAAACCCTGCCTTCTCATTATGTCATACAGCACGTCCCTTTCCACACTATCATATGCACCCTTCCAATCTAAAGCCAAAACACCTCCTTTCCCATGCGCAAGGTAATCTTTAATTCGCTCAAGACCATTTACCACACTCCTACCGGGTATTCCACCTTGCCCCTCTGCATTCACCTTCCCCAACACTTTCTTTATTCTATTACCTAGTATTTTAGCCAATATTTTATAGTCCGCATTCATTAGAATTATAGGCCTATAATTACTCAGAGAATCCTCCCCTCCCTTCCTGACTAAAACTACAACCCCAATACTACTTTCTCCTTCCCCCACCCCTGCAGACTTCATACAATTCATCAAGCGCACTAGACAGTCCCTCACTGCATCCCAATTCTTCCTATAAAATTCATTTGCTATACCATCTATTCCTGGGGAACTCCCCTTACTCAACCCATCCACTGCTACCCACACCTCCTCCTCGCTAATAACACCTCCCATAGCCTCTCTATCCCGCTCCTCCAACTGCTCTTGAATTCCCTCCAAAAGGAGATTCTTATACTCCAACCCCACATCCACACTACTCATATAACGTGCAAACCATTTATCCACAAATACTCCGACTGCCTCTGTACCCCAAATTACCATACCCTGCTCATTACTCTCCAGCCTCTGCTCGACTTTCATACATTCTATTGTCCTCGCCTCACGTTTTTGCCTACAGTGACTCAACACCGTTTTTGACGGCCTATCACCCACTAACAGATCATCTATACCAGCTTTCATGCTGCACGCCTCAAACCGCTCTATCTGTATGTCCCATAACTTTTCTTTTAATACACGGATTTTCCCCGTTTCATGACGACCGCCTTTTTCATAACAACCCTGTAATTGCCCCTCCACATACTTCATCAAACCGCATCTTCACCCCACCTCCTCTCTACCCAACCGCTGATAAAACTCCCTTATTCGCGGCTTGCCCACATTCATCCACCACCCTAACAAGTTATCCTGCCTCTCACTCCTCGCCCATAACCTCCCCCACCATTCCCTAAACTGCATTGATTTATCCCCTCCCACTAGTAATCCTACATTCAATTTCCAATAACCCCTATACCACTTTGCAACGCCTTCCCAATTCAAATCAACTAAAACCCCAGTGTGATCTGAAAATCCAAAGTATATGGTTTGAACCCTACCCACTACTACCCTATCAGTTACATAAATCCTATCAAGTCTCGCCGCATACCCTTTCCTCACAAAAGTATGATCCACAGGGCCCCCTACACCTACCACATCCTTTAATCCTACACTTCCTAGCAAATCCCGTAAAGCCACCAACTCGCACCCTGCCCCTCTAGGCTCTACGTCCCTCTTCCTGATAACACAGTTATAATCGCCCCCGACTACCACCACTCCAGGCAAGTCACAAAGGGCATATATCATGAAGTCTCGAATAAAGCCCACCTTTACCATTTGTGACTGCTCTGCTGGCATATAGACACCTAAAAAACATACCCTGACCCCTCCCCACAAACCTTCTACTCGAACCACCCTACCCCCCCACATTCCTCCCAAGACATTAGGTGAAAAGGGCTTGACTCCGAAATCGCAACTGCCGCCCCTCCCTTGAGCCTACCCGAAGACCCTGCAAAAACCCAATACCCTTTCACTCTCAAATCCCTTCCACACCTATAATTATGCTCCTGGATGAAGGCCACCTGTACGCAAAAACCAAAAACGTCGCAAGGCGTACTCCACCCAGGAACGTTTAACATCCTCTTTCATACCATTAACATTTATTGTTAGACACTGGAATGCAAGCGCAAAGGTTTGCCCTTCAGCCGAGGGGGAGGCTGTGACCCTGACTTGCCCTTACCCACTCCCTTACCCACATGTTTCCCCCCCTTTACGGGGTCCTGACCCAAAATGGCATCTAAATCTTTCCTGGCAATCTCCACCAAAGACCTTTTACCCGGTCTCTGTGCCGGCATAAGAACGTCGTCACTATCGGACTGTGTGCCAGCTCTCTTATGGGTTCCCACCACCACTTCCATTCCCGTGGCCCTATCTGACTGATGCACCTCTGCCGACACTATTTCATGTGTTAAACACTGACCGGCCTGATGTGCCTCAACTGAGGCCTCTACCACCGGCTCTACCACTTCAACTGCTTCCACCACATCGACACTGCCTTCCCCGGGCAACACTGGAAGAGGGTCCTCCATAATGCCTCTCAACACCTCCTCCAGAGGTAAATCCTCGCAAGACACAACACCTGTGTTATCCACAACACTCTCACTTGGAGCCTCAGGCTCCAAACCCCTGGTGCACTACCTGTTAGACTGCCCAGCTACATTGCCTCTTCACCACAGACACCTCCTGATGACCCCGGTGGGGCAGGCCCGGGAAGATGAGGCGGTACATCTAGTGTACTTAGCCATCAGAGATTTGGAGACCTTACTCCCAGTCATTGCACATCACCCGCCCCCCCCACCCCGCTGATGTCACTGTGAAGGCCTGCTGAGGGCCTCCATTGCACCCCACACCAACCACCATTAGAGCATCCTACCTTTTGGGACATTGTTTGTCCATAGATTCGGAGAGGACCCCTCTATCATGTGGGGTTCTTGGAGATAAAAGGTAGTCAAAGGGAAAGTCATGGATGGTTGGTGACAGTATATATTGAGTAAGCGAGGAGAGATATACCCAGCCACCTGTATCACCTAGGCCTACCTTGAGGATGACTGCCTGTGAGAGCTTGGGGAAGCGTCCTACATGCGCGACGCGTGACATCAGAGATAAAGTCATACGTAGCTATGCTAGGGATCTTAAATATAATTATAGCTGGTACTAGACACATATACTACACAAGTATATGCATATGGTACATAAGACAGCTCGGTTTCACTACCGTATGTCGTCTCGACATACAATACACTCTATAGGCTGAACAGGCAGGTGATACTGGGGTGATTGTATATAAAGCAAATATATTTATAACTTAGAACTAATCAAGAAATTATAACAGGATTAAATCGACTGAATAGATAGTAATAACTGATCTACTATCACAATTCTTAAAGTAATGGTTCTTAATATAATTGTAATAGGTCTTGATGTAATGGTTCTTAATGTAATTGCAATGGGTCATGATGTAATTTGTAATGCATTACATATTATATTACAGTTTCAACTGATAAAATTGCTCGATCGATCTGTATTCATGCACTCTACGGCTTCTGAGGAAGAATAAATATTTACATGGAAATAGTTTTAACAGAAAAGGTAGACTCGGTGCACACGGGTCATACTGTTAAAACTCAGAACTCGAAGAGAACTTGAGCACACAAAAATCTTACTAGATACTAGAAATCTGATAACAAAACACACAGTCAATAACTTCAGTTCTAAACTGGATTTTCTAATTTTCTATCTTTAGCTCAAGGCTTATGATCACTTTCCTACTGAAGGAATGAAGAGGCTTGGTGGAGTGGATTGAACTCTTCCCGGCTGAAATAGTTAAGTCAATAACACAAAATATGAGCAAAGGAGAACGGCTCTCACTATCTCTTACTGCAGGTAATAATTACTCGACATACAACACTGTACTCTTCAAAGGTTTACTGTCAACTAGGATAAGATCACTATCTGGAACACAAGGGACAACAACTGGCACTCTAGTGAATACACTAGCAACAGAAATGTCTTTCTGCAGTTGCTTGTACATCAGTAAGAGATGGAATAACTCATTGCAAGTAGTCTTTCTTTAACAAAGCATTCCCTGGAGAGGAACTACCACTTGAACAAGTGCCATCGCAAGGATAGTTGTCTCAGTACTCAAGGTTGTCTGGGGTACCTCAGACACCCAAGATAAGGTGACACTATCTTGCGTGCAAGATATTGTAGAGACTGAATTCCAGACAGGAGTGACAGTATTACTAGTGCCTGACCACTCGGCTACGTTAATAATTAAGGCACAGATCTACAAGAACTAATCTGAACTTAACATTCCGCAGCACTGTGGCAAATCTGGGATGCAAGCTGGGAGAACAAACATATTGCTCAAAAGCTAGATACTGTCTTTCAATCATTACAGGACTATGAAGACTTTTTATCATTATCATTATAGCTCTGAGTAGCAGCACACACATTATTATCGCCTGAATTTACTTGAGACATAATTTCAGACAACTGAGCGAGAACTCAAACAGAAAAGAATAAAAGAAAGTATACAGCACAATATAACTTAACTGGTATTAACGATGTTAACTACTCTGCATAAGTAACAACAATTGAAAGAGATACACTTTAAGAAAAGATAACTCAATGGAAATTGACTTGGCAAGAAAAATAACACTTTAATATTCAAAAATCTTACTTTAATTTGAATTAACTGCAAGGTGAGTTTTCTTTACTTTCAATTTCAACAATAATTGCAACAAATTAAAAATTCAGTGCAAAAATAATTATATAAAATCAATAATTCTTATGCAAAGAAGAACAGACTGATAAAACAAGGCAAAATAAAAGGAGAATTGCACAAAACAATTAAAATATTCACTGGCAACAATTGAAATAAAGTCACTTCTTAAATCACTGAGAAAACTGCACTAGAGTTGACAAATTACTTCAACACATAAGTAAACACAATAAAAATTTATGAAAGCAAAAGTGAATACTGCAAAAGTTAAATTGCACAAAATCAATTGCAAGAATTATCAATGGT
This sequence comes from Cherax destructor, assembly GCA_009830355.1. Taxonomy (NCBI): domain Eukaryota; kingdom Metazoa; phylum Arthropoda; class Malacostraca; order Decapoda; family Parastacidae; genus Cherax; species Cherax destructor. Next base: position 9,925 of record WNWK01022872.1, read on the forward strand.
CAATAAAATTGCACTGGCGAAACAATTTGCAACACAAGAAACAAAGATATTAGAAATTAATTAGTTTGAACACTCTTACTCTTAACTGCAAGCAAAGCAAAGTAACTTAATGAAACAACTACTGAAACAATTCACTAAGAACACTGACTTTAATCAAACTTAAGAGTGAACTTGTTCAAACAACACTTTAACATAAATAAAAATTATTGACAAGAAAAAATTTAACACTTACAACTTCAGGATTACAAACATCAAAGGTAACTCACAGGTGGAATCAATGAGTAAACTTGTTATGATAATATAACATAAATATCTGTCTTGACATAGGAGATATATCAAGGTCTGTGGAAGTAGAATAAATGAGACAATGGCAGAGAAAATAATAACTCAATTAGTAATACACACTGAATTAAAATTGTAATTCAATTAATTGGAAGGAGAAAAAAAATATATAGTTACTGGGACAAGCAAAATTAATTACACAAACAAAACATGAACAAGGACACAAAGCTGAATAAACAAGAAACCACAGGGATAATGCTGGAAAAAAATTATTGGAACACAACAATAATAAGGGGAAAAAATACAAGGGATAACTGATTTAAAATACACACAATACTCAGTAAAACTATACTTACTGCAGATGTGATAATAAGAAACACAAAATAAACAGATAACACTAGAAAACAATTATTGCAAGCAGGGAATCTAAATTAACACAGTCTATAATGAAATCACAAGTCCCAGGATAACAAAAAAAATGTTTCAAACACTCGCAAATGTCTCTAATTATCTGATAAAAAAACAAGAAAAATGTCTCTAGGCTGTAAAACGTTGATAGCGGTGATTGAAGCTGGAGTAGGTGGATGGTGGAGAATGTTGTCATCTGCTCACTCGGAAGAATCTTCAATTTGCGCTTTACTACGTCGAACTACGAAGCTAGGTCTTTACATCGTTGGCGCACAGGTACGAAGAACACACACGGGACTCTTGACCCGATTTGTAGCCAATAAAATACTTGTAGGACCCAGTATAAGGGTAAAATAAGACCACACGCGATTGCTTTGTGGGTGGTGGGTTGCCATGTGGTGTCTCACAGCGCCATGCTCGCCTGCCGTTTCCGCCGTTTATACTAGGCACTTGAATTTAAGCCAGGGTGGCTTGGAATAACCCAGAATACCACAGGAATGGTATTGGCACTCAAAACAGTGATACACTGGAGCACAAGGACGATAGGAAATACTGGGACTCACGTGGCTTGCTGGCTTACTTCTCAGAGTCAGCTGGGTTGGATGGTTGGATGGCTTGGAATCTTGTAACTATTAGCTCAGCAAGGTGGAAAGCTGGCTTAAGGCTAGGCTGGCTTGGACAGGTACGATGGCTTGGAATCTTAGCTTGGGCACAGGGCACTCTCCCCCTCACACTGGCTTATCTCGTAGTTTAATTTGTAAAACCCAGGTCTACCCCTCATTGGTTTTAACAAATAAGAGATAAGGCACTTAGCTGACCAGGAATAGTGTAGACAAATGCTGGCTTGTAGTGTTGGTAACTGGTAGCGTGTTCTCTGGAGGGCTTACTCACGGTACACAAGTTAGTTTAGTTTGATATCTTTATTATCCACCCCATACCCATCCTGTGGGCGGTAGTCAAAAGATTACAGAGGTACATAATGGGTCCAGGAACTGGACCTCAAAGTTTGATAGCTGAGCAAGTTACAAAGGTAATGAACTCAGATGGTCACAATCATGACAAGTTACAAAGGTATTTGCAGATTACAGAGGTATATATAGGGTCCAGAGACTGGGCCCCAAAGTTTTGATAGCTGAACAAGGTACAATGGTAATGAATTCACTAGTTACAAGGTAATGAATCATGTAAGTAAATTTTCTTACGTCTGTACATGGTTGCACTCATGAACAAATTATAAAGCAATGAGCAATCTATTAGTCTACACCCAGCCACAACAGTAATGAGTTATTGGTGCAAATTTTAATTGTTGGGTCACACACACACACATATACATATACACATACATATACACACACACACACAGGAGCTGAGTCTCGACCCCTGCAACCACAATTAGGTGAGTACACACATACATGTATATACATACACACATACACATACACACATATATACATACTAGTGGGTAAATCTCTTGCTTGACGCACGGAGGGGCCGGGTTCAATTCCCGGTGGGGCAGAAACATTTCGAGGCCTAGGCCGAGGCCTATACACGCGTCCGTCTTGTTCCGTGTTTTTCGCGGTCTCTCTATGCTAGAACCTTAAAACTGTGCCATGATCATAAGGTACATCAGTCTCAACAGAACATACCATCAAACAGAGGAGGGGAACTAGTGCTAAACCAGAGAACACGTGTGAAATAACAAAACAGAACGTTGATTTGTCAGAGAAGGAAAGCTCCAAAATAGGTGAATTTGTCGAGGAAGGAAAGTCTCCCTGAAAATAGGGTGAAGATAGATCTGTATAGTGAATATATCAGTGGTGCCATAGTATACAGACAAGTTAATAGATGTTAAAGTGAAAACAAAGGCGGAAGTGTAGGCCTAACGAGTTTCGTGTTTGAAATCAGTTGCCAGCGGCCGCCGGGTCCTTACCACGCAAGTCCGTGTATTGATAATTTTAAACTGTTAGTATACCTGACCAAAATCTAGTGATTACATTGATATAAAAATTTATGAAATACGAAAAGGGGCACAATCCTGAGGACATACGTAATTTGTCCAGCTGAAAAATACGATAAACAGTGTCGAGTTGTGAGTTGTCAGTGAACGATTTCACTAACATAAGTCCGTATATCTTCCAGTCATCATAGGAAAAACCAGCAGTGTTGTGGTGTAGGAAAAAACAAAAACAAAATCTAAACCCAGTAGAGTGAACCATAAGTGCACGGAAACCCAGGTGTTAAAGCGGGGTGAGGTTTACCAGGGTGCCAAAACTAAACAGGGTGCCAGAGGTAAACCAGGGTGCCAGAGGTACGGCGCCGTACAGTAGGAGCTGCCAGAAGGACCGGTTTTTATCTCCAACACGCAAGTTATACTTTTGTACCATACCGATCATTATTATTATTACTCTGTTTAATCATCTTCCAGTGATCTGTCTCGCGTAACCCAGACAACCCCTACAGGATTCATTAAATAAGTGACACTGGATCTCGTCAGATCCAAGAAATAAGGGAACCATTGACTGGATTCAAAACTGGTATCCGAGTCCGGATTCAATAAGCGGACGGAGTTTTAGGGGACCTTATCAAACACCCAAACAATAACAGTAAGAATAACTTCTACGAGGTAAGATTGTCCAACACTTACACATGCAAATAAAATAGATACGATACAAATAGACGGATCACCACTTCAGGGAACCTATTAGTAGAATATACAGTAAAGCAACCAACAAAAATCAATCATGAAACCCTGTGTAATATGCAACCAAACAAGCAAACGTTCCTCTGCATGGATTACATGCATCTTTTGTGGTAAATGCTGCCACGCCCCTTGTGTAGGCATTCAAGACTCTACCACCCGAGATATTAAACAAGGGAAGTGTTTTTGGGTATGTCTAAATGAGTCCGAACTGTGGAATAAAACCACATCGATATTAAAAGATGACAACACCAAATCGGACTTCATAAAAAACATGACAGCTTTCTATAATAGTTGGGACAGTAAAAAATCAGGGCCAGATGATGCTACCGCCCCTGGTACAGATGTTGAAATGATACCCAATATATTTAAGAATGGAGAAATAAATGATGGTGACCTGAAGAGGGACAGTAGCTCTAGTGAAATAAATGATGGGGAAACAGGTGTAGACAAGGACACACACAAAACAGTGGTACAAACTAGCAATACCACGGTAGATAGTAAACAAGGGGATGCCCAGGGAAATACTGAAGATAAATTACCGGAAACAGTTGAAGGCTCCATTGTTAGCAATAGTAACGAAGACAGACATGAGACAGGAACACACCCACCAATAAGGAACACAGTCACAAAAAACCAGGGCAAACGGAAACCAGGCCTATGTGAATATTATGCACTTGGTATCTGCAGGCATGGAAAATCTGGGAAATCAGATGGGACATGCAATTATGATCACCCCAGAAAATGCCGTTCCCATATGAAAACAGGCAAATGCAACCTCCTGTCCTGTAAGTTTTTCCACCCTGAAATGTGCCACACATCAATTCAGGAAAAACAGTGCTATAACTTATATTGCCAGGCATACCACCTAAAGGGTACGAGGCGACACAGAACATCCAGATCATGGCAAAATCAGGGTAGCCACAGCCACTCCGGAGAGAGAGGTTTTTTAGTGCCAGGAAGGAAAAAAAGCTGGCAGGAAATGACAGAAATTGTACACCAACTGCAATCATTTCTGGAGTGGAATCACAGTCAGTGGCCTCCAATCCATTACAACAGATATTAGAGCCAGGAAAAAAGACCCCCCCATACCACCAATACCACCAATCCAACTACATTCATCTTTGCTAATATACAGGGTCTAAAGCCAGCAACAAACAACAAGGTACCCTACATTCGTGGACTGCTTATAGAGTCAAATGCTATGTTTGCGGCTTTCACAGAGACCCACATAAGAGATCACTTGGACAATGAAATATGGATCCCGGGCTACAACCTATACAGGTGTGACAGAGTGAACAGGCAAAAAGGGGGGGTTGGCCTGTATATCACAGAGTCACTTATATGTTCAGAACTACTAAATGCCTCAAATGATGTAGTTGAAGTATTAGCAATAAAGGTCGAGAATCAAAACCTGGTCATCGTGGTTGTCTACAAGCCCCCGGATGCAACGTCCCAACAATTCCAGGAACAGCTTCTGAAAATTGACCACTGTCTGGAAAATCTTCCAGCTCCTGCCCCCAACATCTTGCTACTGGGGGATTTCAATCTCAGGCACCTAAAATGGAGGAACATTGCAAACAATGTGGTAGCAGAGATAACACCAGGAGGCAGCTCAGATGAAAATTCACACATGCATGAACTTTTAAATCTCTGCACCAAGTTCACCTTAAACCAGCAAATAGTAGAGCCCTACAAGATTAGAGAATACGCTGGACCTCATCTTCACCAACAATGATCAATGATGATCTGATACGAAATGTCATCATATCAAAAACAATATACTCAGATCACAACATAATAGAGGTCCAGACATGCATGCGGGGAGCCCCAGATCAACAAAATGTGATCAGATGTGAGGGAGCTTTCTCCAAATTCAACTTCAATAACAAAAACATAAGGTGGGACCAAGTAAACCAAGTCCTAAATGATATAAACTGGGAAGATTGCCTAAGCATCACAGATACTAACCTATGTCTAGAACAAATTAACTCTGTGGTACTTGAGGTTTGCTCAAGGCAAATTCCCTTAAGGAAAAGGAGGAGAAGATGCAAACTAGAAAGAGAGAGGCGCTCCCTATACAGACGAAGGCACAGAATAACGGAGCGGCTACAGGAGGCCAATATCTCTGAAATACATAGGGAAACACTAGTCAGAGAAATAGCAAACATCGAATTAAAACTAAAGGAATCTTATAGGAATCAAGAGACACAGGAAGAACTAAGAGCCATAAATGAAATTGAAAGAAACCCTAAGTATTTCTTTTCCTATGCAAAATCAAAGTCGAGAACAACAACCAGTATTGGGCCCCTACTTAAACCGGATGGGTCCTACACAGATGACAGGAAGGAAATGAGTGAGTTACTTAAATCCCAGTATGACTCAGTCTTTAGCGAGCCACTAACCAGACTGAAAATCGAAAACCTAAATGATTTTTTTTTTTTTTTTTATGAGAGTGCCACAGAACTTGACAGAAGCATGCCTCTCTGACATCATCACGACGCCAAATGACTTCGAAAAGGCAATAAATGACATGCCAATGCACTCCGCTCCAGGCCCAGACTCATGGAACTCCGTGTTCACAAAGAACTGCAAGAAGCCCCTATCACATGCTTTTAACATCCTATGGAGAGGGAGCATGGACACTGGGATCGTCCCGCAGCTACTAAAAACAACAGACATAGCCCCGCTCCACAAAGGGGGCAGTAAAGCAATAGCAAAGAACTACAGACCAATTGCGCTAACGTCCCATATCATAAAAATCTTTGAAAGGGTTCTAAGAAGCAAGATCGCCACCCATCTTGATACCCATCAATTGCACAACCCAGGACAGCATGGGTTTAGAGCAGGCCGCTCCTGTCTGTCCCAACTACTGGACCACTAAGACAAAGTCCTGGATGCTCTAGAAGATAAACAGAATGCAGATGTTATATACACAGATTTTGCAAAAGCCTTTGACAAGTGTGACCATGGTGTAATAGCACACAAAATGCGTGATAAAGGCATAACAGGAAAAGTTGGTAGATGGATCTATAATTTCCTAACACGTAGAACACAAACAGTAGTACTCAACAGAGTAAAGTCTGAGGCAGCTACTGTGAAAAGCTCTGTTCCACAAGGCACAGTACTTGCTCCCATCCTATTCCTCATCCTCATATCAGACATTGACAGGGATATAAGCCACAGTGCTGTGTCTTCCTTTGCAGATGACACCCGAATCTGTATGACAGTGTCCACCATTGAAGACACTGCAAGACTCCAAGCACACATAAACCAAATCTTTAAATGGGCTGCAGAAAACAATATGAAGTTCAATGATGAGAAATTTCAATTACTCAAATACGGAAAACGTGAAGAAATTAAAATCTCATCGGAGTACAAAACTAATTCCAACCACACAATAGAGCAAAAAACTAATGTCAAAGACCTGGGAGTGATCATGTCAGAGGATCTCACCTTCAAGGACCATAACAATGTAGCAATTGCATCTGCTCGAAAAATGACAGGATGGATAATGAGAACCTTCAAAACCAGGGATGCCAAGCCCATGTTGACACTTTACAGATCGCTTGTTCTATCTAGGCTGGAATATTGCTGCACACTAACGGCACCTTTCAAGGCAGGTGAAATTGCTGACCTTGAAAATGTGCAGAGAACCTTCACCGCACGCATAAGTGCGATAAACCACCTCAACTACTGGGAACGCTTGAAGTTCCTAAACCTGTACTCTCTAGAACGCAGGCGGGAGAGATACATTATTATATACACATGGAAAATTCTCGAGGGCTTAGTACCAAACTTGCACACAAAAAACACTCCGTACGAAAGCAAAAGACTCGGCAGGCGATATAACATCCCCCCAATGAAGAGCAGGGGTGCCACTAGCACGTTGAGGGACAACACAATAAGTGTGAGGGGCCCAAGATTGTTCAACTGCCTCCCAGCATACATCAGGGGGATTACCAACAAGCCCCTGGCTGTCTTCAAGCAGGCACTGGACAGGCACCTCAAGTCGGTACCGGATCAGCCGGGCTGTGGTTCGTACGTTGGACTGCGTGCGGCCAGCAGAAACAGCCTGGTTGATCAGGCTCTGGTCCAACAGGAGGCCTGGTCACAGACCGGGCCGCGGGGGCGTTGACCCCTGGAATTCTCTCCAGGTAGACTCCAGGTAGGTACACACACACATATATACAACAGGCCTAGTGTTTAATTGACATGTGCCTAAGACAAAATGGTAACTAACACACACACACACGTGTCAATGCTTTATTTATAGGGAGCAAAGTCAGGGTATTTTTCCAGAATGGTCTGTAATATACCACTGTGGATAAAATACTTTGACATATCTTGAACATTTCTGAAATGAGACTCTGAATTCATTAATTTTATCGCACTCCAGTACATAATGACGCAGGGTGTGACAATAATCCAACTGGCAAAGTTTACATCTTGTTTGGTCTACATCTGGTGGTGGTGATTTAACCTGCCAAAGATACTTGTAACCCAGCCGGAGGCGGGCGGTAGTGACATCCAAGAGTCTGCTTATTTTGTTGGATACACCATAGACATGTGGCTCCTCCTGCATGATAGAATGATGATAGATGGACTGACTGGTGTCAATCTCCCTGAGTCTTAAGTCAATAAAATTCAGTTGAAGTTCTTTTCGTATTATTGTTCTCAAACTGCTAACTGACAAGCCAAGATTGTAATCTATCCCCTCTTTGAAAGCATAAAACTTAGCCAATTTATCAGTTCTATCATGCATCTGAAGACCAATGTGAGATGGAATCCACAGCATGTGCACTCTGACTCTACTATCCAGAATCCTACCATACCTGTGCCTGGCTTCTGACACGAGCATGCTACAAGTTATACTTGATGAGTTGAGAGCATTTATGGATGACAGAGAATCAGTTACAATTAGAGAGTTAACCTTAGATACATGGACGCATTTGAGTGCAAGGAGTATGGCAAACAGTTCTGTCTGAAGGGTAGAGGCCCAGTTATTGATGCGTGCTCCAATTTCTTTAAGAGAGCCATCACTCTGTATGACAACAGCAGCACTACCAGCTTCACCAGTGTATGACAACAGCAGCACTACCAGCTGCACCAGTGGATTGGTGAACAAAACCATCAACGTAAATAATTTGTGAGAGAGTGTGCTGTTTGGCTAAATTATCAATACAGTTTAAGGCATCATGTCTGGCTTCAAGGCGAAGCTTTGGTTGTGATTTAAGAAGTAGTGTGGGGGGAAATGGAGGGATGGTAGTTTGGAATGGGGTAATATTCCATGGAGCGGAGAAGTGCCGCTGTTGCCTTACTTGCCACAGATCATGTATCTGATTCATGCGGAGGTCGGTTCCAGTTTTTTCGATCCATCTGGAGGGATGTTCGCCAGTGCTGAGGAAAGTTTGGAGGGCTTCTGTGCATGGGTTTGAATGGGCTTGCCTGAGCATATTAACCCCAATTAGGATATTTCTTTCAGTAACACGATCTCTGATGCTTGGAATATCAAGTTCTTTCTGCATATTTAAAATTTTGGCAGTACGAGGGCATCCTAAAATGATCCTCATTGCTTCGTTCTGCAGTTTGTCCAGCCCTCCAAGCTTCTCCAGTCAGACACAAGAGCAAGTAGTGGGGCAGCATAATCAACTAATGATCTAATATAAGCAAGATACATCATTTTCACAATTTTAACATTAGCACCATACCTGGGGTGAAACCCTGCCACAACTCTAAGTGCTCTCAGCCTTTCTTTGTATTGACGACAAAGTCTCGTTACAACAGGTCCAAGTAGTGGGACCTCAAAGCCTAGATACCTGTATCTGTTTACATATTCTAGAAGAGACCCATCATGCAACTGGATCTGGCGAACTGTGCCTCTCTGTCGAGGAGGACGCCTATTGAGTATCTTTGTTTTATCAGTAGAGATTATCAACCCCAGGTCCTGACACGAGGCTAGTACATGGTTAAGGATGTTTTGGGTGTTGGAGAATCCGGTGGTGTGAATCATTATATCATCAGCAAAACTGATCATATAATGATGGGGCTGGCTAGGCATAGCATTAAGTAAGGCATTAATTAGAATATTGAATAGAGTGGGACTGAGCACACCTCCCTGTGGGGTTCCTAATTCAAAGTCTTTAGTTGTACTTCTATGCCCCTGGAACAACACAGAAGACTTTCTGTTGGACAGGTAGCCCTTAATCCAGCGGAGAAGCCATCCTCCAACATCCATTCTGGCAAGTTCACTAATGATTACATGTCTGTTGGCAACATCAAAAGCAGATTTAAGGTCAAGGAAGGTAGTGTATGAGCTGTCAGTGTGCAGAGTGAGAAAGGTGGCTATGCAATGGTGCACACTCCTTCCATGCATGAAACCATGCAACCGGGGGACAAAAATGTTTGATTCTGTACATGAGACGGTTAAGAATCATCCTCTCAAATATTTTACATAAGCAGCTAGTAAGAGATATTGGGCGAAATGAATTTTGTTGATTGGGCTTAGGAATGGGAATGATGAGGCTGTTGGTCCAAGATTTAGGAGCTCCCCAGTTACATAGCTCATGTTGTATAATTCGAGTAAAGGATTGCCTGGTACTCGACACAGCAATCTTAGTATATTGTAGGTAATACCATCCTCACCAGGTGATGTGGAGTTGCCTTTAGTTAGTGCTGCATCAAGTTCAAAGTCAGTGAAAGGAATGTTACAGTCATCTTCCTTGCTGAGCATAAAACAAACAAGTCTCTCCCTAGCATCATATTTGTCCTTTAATTTCGCCTGTGTGGTACTGGGAAGATTTTCATAGCTTGATGTAACAGCCCAAGCACTGACTAGCTCATTCGCCGTATGTAAGGGATGAGGGTGCGCAATCTGACCGGTTCTGTTACCCTTAATTCTATTTATGTCCCTCCATGCTCGGCTAAGTGGGGTGTGAGCATTGAGACCATTGACAAATTTTTCCCAGTCAGTTTGCCGCAGCTCTGTCATACGCTCTCTGGCAGCAGCAAGGGCAGTTTGAGTCTCAGCATTCCAGGGGTACGATGTTTTCTATAGGCTAGGCCTATTCTGCGAGCAGTACGTTTCAGTGTTCGAAGTTTAAGATCATTGTAATAAGTATGGTTATTATAGGAGGTATGATTGTTATGGAAGTTGGTTGGGTTAAGAGTTCCAGGAGGTTTTTGAGGCGACTCTAAGTAGTTCTGAATACTGCTCACAAGGTCATTGTTAAAGGTCTCAACAGAGGAACACTCATAGGAATTATACCAGTCAGTCACATGTGCAACAAAGTCCTCATGTTGATCAGGGAAACATTAAAACGTTTCCGTTTGAATATTCCACCAGGAAGGATAGTATTACCTATATCTAGTGAGGTTAGCCTTGGGAAATGGTCTGATGATATATCTGATACAATGGTAGACTCACAGCTGGCAGAAGTAATGTTGAAGCCAAGACACAGATCAAGGATGCCTCCATAGATATGTGTGGGTTCAAGGTCACCTACAATTTGCACATTATCATGACTATTTAACAGTGACAACAGTTGGTTACCATTACGATTACCAAACTGTGAGCTTCCAATGCTTTTGTGTCTTGCATTATAATCTCCAATGATAAGAGTAGGCTCAGACTGAGCACAAGTTGGGAGCTCCAAGTAATTGAACTTATCAGCAGGAGCATACAAATTAAATATGTTGAGAGCAGAGTTCCCAATATAAATCCTAACACCATGGTATTGCAGTCCCTCTGTTTTCTTATGTGTGAGAAGTTGATGGGGAAGTGATTTTTTTAATATATAGAACACAAGAGTTAGTAGATTTGAGGTTATATGCAACAAATGATGGCAATTTAGGGGGCTGGGATTTTTCAGGGACTCTGCACTCTTGTAGACACACAATATCGATGGGTTCGGTGGTTACTTTATGATGAAGGTCAGGAAGTCTTTTTTTAAGTGATGCAATATTCCAGCTAAAAATATTAAGTTTATGCGAGGACTGATCCATTATAGAAGTCCTGGAATCTGGCTTAGTTTCTCAGCATAATGAAAAAAATTTTCATATAAAGAGCAGACCTCATCAATGTCAGCAGTGTTACCCTGGTCCATGAGTTTTCTGAGTGCACTACCAGTTGTGAGGCCTCGTGGCAGTCTTTGTTTGCACAGAGGTGTAGTGTCTGATACGTGGAAGATGGCTAATGTAATTCCTATTTTTAAAGCAGGGGACAAGTCGTTACCATCAAATTACCGCCCAATAAGTCTAACATCAATTGTAGGCAAAATATTAGAGTCGATTATAGCTGATAACATAAGAAGCCATCTCGATAGGCATAATTTGATTAATGATACTCAACATGGATTCACCAGGGCCATTCCTGCCTAACTAATTTATTAACTTTTTTCAGTAAGGCTTTTGAGGCAGTTGATCATGATAAAGAATTCGATATTGTTTATTTGGATTTTAGTAAGGCTTTTGATAGAGTACCACATCAGAGACTGTTAAAGAAAGTGGCTGCTCACGGCATTGGGGAAAAAGTGTTTTCATGGATCGAGTCATGGCTCACCAATAGGAAGCAGAGGGTGTGCATTAATGGGGTTAAATCTGAGTGGGGATCTGTAACAAGTGGCGTTCCACAAGGATCGGTTTTGGGCCCGTTGTTGTTTATAATATATATATATAAATGACCTTGACGAGGGAATTACTAGTGATATGAGCAAATTCGCTGATGACACGAAGATAGGTAGGATAATCGATTCAGACGTAGATGTCACGGAACTTCAGGAGGATTTAGACAAACTCAATTCCTGGTCAGAAAAATGGCAGATGCAGTTCAATATAGATAAATGCAAAGTTCTAAAGCTCGGGAATGTTCATAACCCTAGCACCTACCAGCTTAATAATGTTGAACTCAGCCGTACAGAATGCGAAAAGGATTTGGGGGTTATGGTAAGCAGCAACCTCAAACCAAGTCAGCAATGCCTAAGCACATAAGCAGTATAATGTGATCCTTTATTGACAACGTTTCGCCCACGCAGTGGGCTTTATCGAGTCACAGACAGATCTACCTGGAAAATGAGTAACATGAAGATATATATAGGGTATAGTCAGGTGGAGAAAGCTGCATGTGACAGTCTTAAAAGTAGTGTGATAGTTAAAAACATTGTGTGACTTAAAGGACCCGCAGTGTACCATTCTTGAGTTCTAGGTAGGATAGCGTTGAAGAAGTTTCTTGGCAATAGGTTCAGCTATGTTGTAGAAGCCGTTGTTCTGGTTGAAGTTGTTGGATATACAGATGAGTGATGATTCTAGGATTCTTCGGTATTGCGTGTTGTCTTCTCTGGCGATGAGTCTTGCGTTTCTGTAGTTGATTAAATGGTTGTGTAAATTTCGGTGTTGAACACAGGCATTTCTTGAGTCGTCAGATCTGCCTGCGTACTGGTGTTCTGAAATGCGTGTTTGTAGGTCTCTGGATGTTTCGCCAACGTATAATTTGCTGCAGCCATTACAAGGGATTGTGTATACCCCTGCCGTGGATTGAAGCTTTTCCTGTTTGTTACTGGTAATGTCCTTGATGGTGGTGGATGTGGAGGTGGATACTCGGAATGAGGTCTTAGAAAAAATGTTGGAAACTTGTTTGGAAATGGTGTTGGTGGGAAGGACTATGTATCTCTTCTCAGCAGTGTCTTCTCTGGGTGTGTTGAAGATGTTTAATGCCCGTCGTCTGCAGTCTCTAATGAAGTGACGAGGATAGTGAAGTTTGGAAAAAACTTGTTCAATGAGGGAGCATTCTTCTTCAAGGAACTCACTGCTGCAGATTCTGAGTGCGCGAAGGAAAAAGCCTATAATTACACCACGTTTAATTTTGGTGTCGTGATGAGAGTAGAAGTGGAGAAGATCGTGTTGATTGGTAGGTTTTCGATAGACTTTAAAACGAAGTTCATGGTCAGCTTTGCAGAGAAGAACATCAATCTTGGGTAGCATTGAAAATTGGGTTGAGCAAATTGGGTTGAGCAAATATTCTGTTAGTGGGACGGATTGTGAAGGACCTGCCTAGTATGGGCCAACAGGCCTGCTGCAGTGTTCCTCCTTTCTTATGTTCTTATGTTCTTATCAAGGAAAGGAAGAGTGTTGTCGACTTCTTCTTCTAGTGTAAACTGGATTGATGGCTCAACCTGGTTGAGTTCGTGTTGGAGAGCTTGAACGTTGACGGAGGAAAACAAGAGGATTCGTAGTAGTCCTCCGTTGTGAGTCCTCAGGTCAAGAAGGTAACCGGGCAGTGGCCGGACAGCATGGGACGAAGTTGAAGATCAAGAAGACGAATGGAGAGGTAGTAACGACGAAGAAGAAAGAGACTGCTGTGGAAACTTCGAACTCCTTTTCTGTGCTTCCAGACGAATGTGAGTCGACTACTGGGAACGTCACGACGAACTGTACCAAGGAAGGTAAAAACATTGTTGTTGTTGGGGATAGCCAAGTTAGATATATGGATAGGGCCTTCTGCTTGAAAGATAGGAGTAGGAGACAGAGGGTTTGCTTTCCTGGGGCTGGGATGGAAGACATTGTTAGCCGACTTGACAACATCATGCATGGTAATGGGATCAATCCTATTATCTGCCTCAGTGCTGGAGGCAATGATGTATCCAAGCACTTATAAGTTAAATAACGTAGAACTTAGCCATACAGATTGCGAGAAGGACTTGGGGTGATGGTAAGCAGCAACCTTAAACCAAGACAGCAATGCCTAAGCGTACGTAATAAGGCAAATAGATTACTGGGATTTATATCAAGAAGTGTTAGCAACAGAAGTCCAGAGGTTATATTACAGCTTTATACATCATTAGTAAGGCCTCACCTAGATTACGCAGCTCAGTTCTGGTCTCCATATTACAGAATGGACATAAATTCGTTAGAAAACATTCAGCGTAGAATGACTAAATTAATACATAGCATTAGAAATCTTCCTTACGAAGAAAGATTGAAGACCCTAAAATTACATTCACTTGTAAGACGTAGAATGAGGGGAGACATGATCGAGGTATACAAGTGGAAAATGGGTATTAACAAAGGGATATAAATAAGGTCTTGAGGATATCTCCCCAAGAGAGAACCCGCAATAATGGATTCAAGTTAGATAAGTTTAGATTTAGAAAGGATATAGGAAAGTATTGGTTTGGAAATGGGGTAGTTGATGAGTGGAACAGTCTGCCTAGTAGGGTTATTGAAGCTAGGACCTTGGGTAGTTTCAAATTTAGGTTGGATAAATTCATGAGTGAGAGGGTTGGATTTGAGTGGGACTCGCGCATGAGTGGGTAGAATTGTCAAAGTTTATTTCTTGGGTAGCTTTGAAAATTGGGTTGAGCAAATATTCTGTTAGTGGGATGGATTGTGAAGGACCTGCCTAGTATGGGCCAACAGGCCTGCTGCAGTGTTCCCCCTTCTTATGTTCTTATGTTCTTATGTTCGCGTAGAAGTGAGGATTTAGTTAGTAGGTATAAGGCAGCAATAGACATCATTAGGAAGAAGGGAGGAGCCCTGTTATATGTGGCATTTGCCAAGAAGGGTGTTGGAAATGAATGGCTGTCCAGAGCGATTGGTATAAATTGCTGGCTGGACAAACACTGTAAGGATAATGCAGTCCCATTCATTAACAACTGGGACCACTTCTATGGCCGAAATGACATGTATGCCAGGGATGGGGTTCACTTATCCAGGGCAGGTGTAGAATTTCTCTCTAGCTCAGTTGAGGATGTTGTTAGGGCTTTAAACTAGGATTAGTTAGAGGTATGGGTTTAGGAATGGTAAATAATGAGGGCCAAAATATTGATTCAGGCTTTGATATCATAAATCATAACAATAACAGTAATCGAGTGACACAGGGTAATGATAGTAACAGAAATTGTGTAAAACAAAAGCTGAAAAAGGTTCACAAGAAGATACATATCAATGTATTTTATACTAACTGTCGAAGCGCCAGAAATAAAATTAACGAATTACGTTTGGTAGCATGTGCTGGGAACTTTGATGTCATTGCAATAACTGAAACATGGTATAATACCAAGAGTCGGGATATGATTGCTGAGTGTCATATTCAGGGGTTTAAGTTGTTCCATGTAGATAGATATAATGGGAAAGGGGGTGGAGTTGCATTGTATGTACGAGAAAATATAAATTGCTGCATAAAAACAGGCATAAAAATAGATGGATCATTAACAGAATCTGTTTGGGTAGAGTTTCTAGAAGGTCAAGAAAAACTGATTCTAGGTGTAATATACCGACCTCCAGGCTTGGATCACGATAGAGGGAGACTTCTTTGGGACGAAATTGTTAGGGCTTCTAGGCACAATAACGTAGTGTTAGTAGGGGATTTTAACTTTAGTCAAATTGACTGGACTTCTTTGACCGGTAATCTGGAGTCCAGTGACTTTATGGAAGTAGTTCAGGACTGTTTTCTGAAGCAGTGTGTGACGGAGCCTACCAGAGGTAATAATTTGCTCGACCTAGTCTTGTCAAATAAAGAAACTCTTGTAAATAATCTGGAGATCACTGAAGAGCTTGGAGCTAGTGATCACAAATCCATTACTTTTAATATTACATGGGAGTACGAGAATAGGGATAATACGGTAAAAGTTCCTGATTTTCGTTCTGCCGATTATATTGGACTTAGGGAACACCTGTCTAATCTCGACTGGGGTAATCTAGCTAACGATTACGATGGGATCTGCGTTTATGATTTGTTTCTTAATAATGTACAACGTGCACAGAGTATGTTTATTCCCCAGAGAGAATTTAGGTCAAATAATAACGATCCCAAATGGATTAACAGGAGGCTAAAACATTTATTAGGGGAGAAAAGAGGAATTTATAGGCGCATCAAAAGAGGAGATGTTAACCTTATTGACCAATATGTTCAGTTGAAAAGAGAAGTAAAAAGGGATTAGAAAGGCTAAACGTGACTATGAGATTAAGGTTGCTAATGAATCAAAGACTAATCCAAAAGGGTTCTTTCAAGTGTACAGGACGAAGGTGAGGGAAAAGGTAGGACCTCTGAAAATTGGGAATGGACAGCTGACGGATAACGAACTGGAAATGTGTTCTCTATTTAATGACTATTTTTTGTCAGTCTTTACACAAGAAGACGTAAATGAGATTCCAGAAATTAACAATTATTCAGTTCCTGAAGAATTCAAATTAACTAATATTACTGTCACGAGGGACATGGTTATCAAACAGATAGATAAACTGAAGCAAAATAAGTCCCGGGACCCGACGAGTTGTTTTCCAGGGTACTTAAAGAATGCAAAATGGAACTTAGTCAGCCATTAACGAATGTGTTTAATACGTCCATCCTAACTGGTGTTGTGCCAGAGATGTGGAAGATAGCTAATGTAGTTCCTATATTCAAATCAGGGATAAGTCCATTCCATCAAATTACCGTCCAATAAGCCTAGTATGGGCCAACAGGCCTGCTGCAGTGTTCCTCCTTTCTTATGTTCTTATGTTCTTATGAGATGGCTTCTTATGTTATCAGCGCTCATCAAAGCTTGTGATGGCCTAATTGAAGGTACAACTGCACAAACCCACGTAGATCACATAATGACCCAAGAATACTAGAAATGCTACCCAAACCTTAACAAAATTGAAGATCTAAGGAAGACAGCCCTGCAAACCCAAACATCGCCCGCGCTGCCAGACGAACGCCTAACCCAATCTAAAGGAAATAAAGCCTCCTCCATAGCTTCACTAGTGATACTATGAGCGGAAATCGCAGAGGAAACAACAACAGTACCAAGAAACCAACGCTAAGGACTTTGAAACACAACATGTCTACACAACAGAAAGCCGGTGCATCAACAACCCCCCACACCCCCGCCCGGACCCCGACGACAACAATAACATCACCCACCATGGCTGACTCTCCCACCAACCCCACCAGCTTCGTAGGATTCCTTCCTGGGCACCAAGGTATGACTACTCCTGATACTATTAGGGAATACATCTTTGCCCTTGAAGCTGAAAACAAAGACATCAAAGCAAAACTAGTGAAATATGAATCCAAGCTAACTAACCTCGAGATCAAGATCCAAAACCTTGAAGAGAAGATTACATCGGGAAGTACTGACACACAAAATACTCTACAAACAGTTATAACCAGTCACACCGATCAAATACAAGAGCAAGTAGTGGCGCAGCATAATCAACCAATGATCATATATAAGCAAAATACATCATTTTCACAATTTTAACATTAGCACCATACCTGGCGTGAAACCCTGCCACAACTCTAAGTGCTCTCAGCCTTTCTTTGTATTGACGACAAAGTCTCGTTACAACAGGTCCAAGTAGTGGGAACTCAAAGCCTAGATACCTGTATCTGTTTACATACTCTAGAAGAGACCCATCATGCAAGTGGATCTGGCGAACTGTACCTCTCTGTCGAGGAGGACGCCTATTGAGTATCTTTGTTTTATCCATTAGGACTTTTTATTGACCTAAAAAAAGCTTTCGACACAGTAAACCACGGCATCCTACTCCACAAATTTGACCACTATGGAATAAGAGGTCATGCACTAGCATACTTCAAATTCTACCTCACTAATAGGTATCAGTATGTCACTATTAAAGACACATCCTCCACAACACGGCCAATTGACACCGGAGTACCGCAGGGAAGTGTCCTTGGTCCCCTGCTCTTCCTCTTATACATCAATGATCTTCCCAATGTATCACAACACCTGAAACCAATACTCTTTGCTGACGACACAACTTATGTCATCTCCCACACAAATCTTGCCACGCTTAATACCATTGTTAACGACGAATTAATAAAAATATCAACATGGATGACAGCCAATAAACTTACACTCAACACTGATAAGACCTTCTATATTATGTTTGGCAACAGAGCAGGTGATCCACAATTAAACATTAAGATCAACACTACACCTATTGCTAAACATAATGAGGGCAAGTTCCTGGGCCTTCACCTTGACAGCAGCCTGAAATTCAGCACCCATATCCAACACATAACAAAGAAAGTGTCCAAAACTGTGGGGATCCTCTCTAAGATACGGTATTATGTACCACAATCAGCCCTACTCACACTATACTACTCACGCATCTATCCCTACCTCACATATGCCATTTATGCATGGGGATCAACAGCAATTACCCACCTAAAGCCAATAATAACCCAACAAAAAGCCGCAGTAAGAATTATCACGCAATCCAACGCTAGGCAGCACACCCCCCTACTCTTCAAAGACCTAAACCTACTCACTGTTCAGAACATCCATACTTACTACTCTGCTATCTACATTTATAGAACCATAAATTCCAACTTTAACCCTGAGCTAAAACACTTTCTTGACAGTTGTGACAGGACCCATAGACATAATACCAGACATAAACATCTCTTTGACATTCCCCGTTTCCGACTAAATCTATACAAAAATTCAATGCGCATAAAAGGGCCTAAAATCTGGAACTCCTTGCCTGAAAACTCTAGAACTGCACACACAACCTCCATTTTCAAAAGCACCGTTAAAAAACATCTTATCTCACTTACGCACCCAACCGGTAGCTAACCACATGAAAACTACTTTATCTTGCACATATCCACAGCAAAATACACTTATTGATATCTGTGATTCCCCGTAATTTGCACATGACTAACCAAAATTCTAATACAACTATTGTTTCATAATTCTTAAGCTAGTCATAAGTTTGCCTAAGACACTCCAATATAGAAACGGTATTATGCCAATACATCACCTTTACCATTAATATATAAACTAATTGTTAAATTCTTAAATGTTAAATTTAAGTACTACAATTTTGTAAACCTAGTTAATCACTACAATTACCTAACCTTACTATCAGTATAATCATTGTGTCACTATTGAGTAAGACCTATCATAAGACTGCCTGAAAAGCCTAGGCATACCTAGGCATATTATTGGCCATCTTGTAATATCTACTTCATAAAATGTATAATTATAGTACATCCTACTTTGTATATTACTAGAAATAAAGAATTTGAATTTGAATCAGTAGAGATTATCAACCCCAGGTCCTGACACGAGGCTAGTACATGGTTAAGGATGTTTTGGGTGTTGGAGAATCCGGTGGTGTGAATCATTATATCATCAGCAAAACTGATCATATAATGATGGGGCTGGCTAGGCATAGCATTAAGTAAGGCATTAATTAGAATATTGAATAGAGTGGGACTGAGCACACCTCCCTGTTGGGTTCCTAATTCAAAGTCTTTAGTTATACTTCTATGCCCCTGGAACAACACAGAAGACTTTCTGTTGGACAGGTAGCCTTTAATCCAGCGGAGAAGCCATCCTCCAACATCTATTCTGGCAAGTTCACTAATGATTACATGTCGGTTGGCAACATCAAAAGCAGATTTAAGGTCAAGGAAGGTAGTGTATGAGCTGTCAGTGTGCAGAGTGAGAAAGGTGGCTATGCAATGGTGCACACTCCTTCCATGCATGAAACCATGCAACCGGGGGGACAAAAAATGTTTGATTCTGTACATGAGACGATTAAGAATCATCCTCTCAAATGTTTTACATAAGCAGCTAGTAAGAGATATTGGGCGAAATGAATTTTGTTGATTGGGCTTAGGAATGGGAATAATGAGGCTGTTGGTCCAAGATTTAGGGAGCTCCCCAGTTACATAGCTCATGTTGTATAATTCGAGTAAAGGATTGCCTGGTACTCGACACAGCAATCTTAGTATATTGTAGGTAATACCATCCTCACCAGGCGACGTGGAGTTGCCCTTAGTTAGTGCTGCATCAAGTTCAAAGTCAGTGAAAGGAATGTTACAGTCATCTTCCTTGCTGAGCATAAAACAAACAAGTCTCTCCCTAGCATCATATTTGTCATTTAATTTCGCCTGTGTGGTACTGGGAAGATTTTCATAGCTTGATGTAACAACCCAAGCACTGACTAGCTCATTCGCCCTATGTAAGGGACGAGAGTGCGCAATCTGACCAGTTCTGTTACCCTTAATTCTATTTATGTCCCTCCATGCTCGGCTAAGTGGGGTGTGAGCATTGAGACCATTGACAAATTTTTCCCAGTCAGTTTGCCGCAGCTCTGTCATACGCTCTCTGGCAGCAGCAAGGCAGTTTGAAAGAGCCTCAGCATTCCAGGGGTACGATGTTTTCTATAGCCTAGGCCTAGTCTGCGAGCAGTACGTTTCAGTGTTCGAAGTTTAAGATCATTGTAATAAGTATGGTTATTATAGGAGGTATAATTGTTATGGAAGTTGGTTGGGTTAAGAGTTCCAGGAGGTTTTTGAGGCGGCTCTAAGTAGTTCTGAATACTGCTCACAAGGTCATTGTTAAAGGTCTCAACAGAGGAACACTCATAGGAATTATACCAGTCAGTCACATGTGCAACAAAGTCCTCATGTTGATCAGGGGGAACATTAAAACGTTTCCGTTTGAATATTCCACCAGGAAGGATAGTATTTACCTATATCTAGTGAGGTTAGCCTTGGGAAATGGTCTGATGATATATCTGATACAATGGTAGACTCACAGCTGGCAGAAGTAATGTTGAAGCCAACACACAGATCAAGGATGCCTCCATAGATATGTGTGGGTTCAAGGCCACCTACAATTTGCACATTATCATGGCTATTTAACAGTGACAACAGTTGGTTACCATTACGATTACCAAACTGTGAGCTTCCAATGCTTTTGTGTCTTGCATTATAATCTCCAATTATAAGAGTAGGCTCAGACTGAGCACAAGTTGGGAGCTCCAAGTAATTGAACTTATCAGCAGGAGCATACAAATTAAATATGTTGAGAGCAGAGTTCCCAATATAAATCCTAACACCATGGTATTGCAGTCCCTCTGTTTTCTTATGTGTGAGAAGTTGATGGGGAAGTGATTTTTAATATATAAAACACAAGAGTTAGTAGATTTGAGGTTATATGCAACAAATGATGGCAATTTAGGGGCTGGGATTTTCAGGGACTCTGCACTCTTGTAGACACACAATATCAATGGGTTCGGTGGTTACATTATGATGAAGGTCTGGAAGTCTTTTCTAAGTGATGCAATATTCCAGCTAAAAATATTAAGTTTATACAAGGACTGATCCATTATAGAAGTCCTGGAATCTGGCTTAGTTTCTCAGCACAGTTCGGGCTGAGAGTTTGAGGGGAGAGGACGTGTGTACGTGTAGGAGTGAGGTCCTAGGCCTTCTATCTCAGGACTGCTTATTTCATCCGACTGATAACTCATCATGCAACTCATATCGTTGGATCGCAGCTGCATTATTTCTGGAACTCTTATGTGTGAGCTGTGACTAGTGATCTACCTAGTTAAACACACAGTGTTGGTTTGAAGTGGCTCTAGGCCTTCCTTCACTGCCTCCTCCCTCCTTCCCCCGATTTGGAACTCAGCCATTCGCCTCTATTTACTTATGGTCTTGAGGCGGATCTTGCCTGCCCACATAAGTGCCTGGGTGCCACTGTCAGTCCTCCTGCCGGCACTCCACAATTTCCACCAGGACAAACTAAGATA